>BQNB010008083.1:0-91238 GCA_026074375.1 Tanacetum coccineum
GAATCACTCGTTCGAACCATACATGGTTCACTCGTTCGATCCCTTTTAAAAATCACTCGTTCGATCATTTCAAGGAATCGATCGATCCCTTTAAAACATCACTCGTTCGATTAACACATATAAGCACTCGTTCGATTAACACATATAAGCACTCGTTCGATCAACACATATAAACACTCGTTCGATTAACACATATAAGCACTCGTTCGATCAACACATAAAACACTCGTTCGATCAACACATATAAACACTCGTTCGATCCTCACTCGTTCGATCAATTCAAGGAATACTCGTTCGATCCTCACACGATTCCCTCGTTCGATCCTTGCACAGAGTTACTCGTTCGATCCATAACACATTAATTCACTCGTTCGATTCTCGACACATTATTCATTCGATTCATATGATTTATGCTCGAACGATTTCTTAACTTTGTGCAATATCGAATTTTTTAACTCTAAACTAGCAATTTCATTTAGCCATAACACACTCATACACAAACATATCATCTTGTTACATTAGTTCGCACTTTTACACTAAATTTTTCGAACACAAAACTTTCAAGAACACATTTAAACACAACAAATGATCAAGCTAAGATAACCTATACATTTATTAAGCCTAGTACTACAAAAGCCCTCAATCAATTACACGTTTTCACCACCTTTTGATTTGACGAACCCTAATTTTATAATTAGGGCTGTTGTGATCAAAAATGACGAAAACACACAATTCTTTTAGGGATTCGAGTTGTTTAGGAGATGAAAAGTTATACCTTAGATTTGAAATGGAATGATTCAGCTAGATGGAAGTGGTTCGAGTGTTATGTGTTCGTGTGTGTGTTGGAGTGTGTGTTGAGTGTGTGTACAGTGAAATGGGACGGTGATGATTGGTATAGACAATTTCTACCTTTGACATTTTTGGCCCTCCATGTTTACTCAACTTATTAATTTTGCTAATTAAGTTTTATAAGGTATATTTAAGTTAAACAACTAGCACACATAGTCCTAAATGTTTTATCTCTCATACCTATAGACATAATTTTAGCAAACTATACCCTAAAGGCATAAACAAGTAACACATAAGGCACAAATAATCGTTTAAATTCTTTTTCCCTTTTTAACAGCTCATTTGATCATGACAAAGAAATTTGACATTCTCTCCCCCTCAAACAATGACCCGTTTTCTATTTAAAGAGCTGTAGACATTGTTTGAGAAGTCAAATGTATTTTGAAAAGTATTTTCAGATGATGGAATGATTTCGTATGTGACAAAACAACAAACACCAAGATAAATAAGATTTCTCTTATTTAATCACATAGATGCACTGAAACGTATGCCCGAGAATAAATTCCCGTTGTTAGGAACAACTGTCATATTGACGACATGTTTTCCTCAGGGTGAAAAGCGAGTTACTATCTAAAATAATAGCAAGCCATATGGCCTGTTTTGAAAACATTTGTAACTTCTGCTCGAACTTCATTTACAGGCTTGTGTCATTGTTAAATGACATTTCTAAGCCCGTTATGTTTTCGATTTCAGAAGTCTTGCCATTGTAAACCTTCTTTTGAATTTTTTTCTAATTTTTTTTAATTTTGTATTTTGATTTTATAAAATTTTATATAGTAGAAAATATTTTTGGTTTTTATATTTTTTAGGAAATAGAAAATAAATTAAATGAATATCTTTTGTGTTTTTCTGATTTAAGTATTTACGTATTATACAGGATATTTGAATAGGTGCCACCACTATTCATCAACTTCATCTGCCATTGTTTCATAGTAATATGGCGATAAAACTCCGCTCTTTCCCAGCTTGTTGTCAGAATTCAATTTTCCTTTCTCGTCCCAAGAGCTTTATTGAAGATGTCTGCCAGTTGATATTCCGTAGTGACAAAGTAATAGTTCTGATTCACACCATTCTCAACATGCTCCTTGATGAAGTGAAACCGGATAGGTCTATATGCTTTGATCTGTAATGTTTGAACATTGTTGCGGCATAAGGGCAATAGCGCTTTTGTTCATCATAGTTACATTGGAGTTTTATTAATCCAAAGAAAATAGTCGGTAAGTTGTGATCTATCAAAGTACTTGAGCACAACAACCAGAACAAGGCAATATATTCAGCTTCCGTATGGAGTATCGCAGCGCTTTTCTGCCTTTTAGACGGCTAGCTTACAAGTATATCACAAAAGTTGTTTATGCCAGAAGTATACGGCGTTGTATCTTGACAACCCAGCATGATCGCATCTCTGCAAATGTGTTAGTGCAAAGGATGAAATCCTTCCGGATACCAAAGACCCGATGTACGGTTCCTTTGAGATATCGAAAGATCCTTTTTTACTGCATTTAAGTGCTTTTCGGTAGGCCGGAGTAGCCTGATACCGGGCCACACATGCATATAGCAAAATTGTAGTCAGGTCTACGGCTGTAAGATTAAAGGTGGGTTAAAATTCATACACGTAATGTGATGGTTCTAACAGCTTTCCCTTCTTTATCCTCATCCAGGTTTGGACTTCTCCACCATGGGAGTATCCACTGGGTCACAAGATTCATAGCCATATTTTTTAAGTGATTCAAGAGCATATTTAGATTGGTTTATGAAGATGCCTCGGACTTTGAGAAAATCTGTTAGTCCTAAGAAATATGAGATTTTTCCATCATCGACATCTTGAATTTTGAACCACATTATTTTAGCAAATAGATCCACAGTTCGGTGTAGAGGCAGCAAAGATAAATGATCATCGACATAGATTTTATACAAGGATAGGATCGTTTGCCTTCTCTACGTATAATGATATCAGAGTCGGGGATCCACTGGCCTTGGTGAAGTCATTGGATTTCAGGATGAGACAAATATCCATACCACGCACGTTGGAGCTTGTTTCAGCCCTTAAAAGAAGCTTTCTTTAGCTAGTATACGTGGTTAGTTTGTCTAGACCCACAAATCGTCCGCTGGGCTAACATAAACTCTTCTTCTCGCTGGATTACCATTCAGAAACGCAATCTTCACATCCCATTTGGTTAGATGACCATGTTCATGTTTGAGCAGCTAACGCTAGAAAGAAAATTCGTATAGCCTCTAATTTCCTTGGGCAACGGGGAGCGAATGACTCTTCAAAATCAATACCCTCTTCTTGACGATAACCACGAGCGACCAACCGAGCCTTGTTTTTCAGAATACCTCCTAACTCATCAAGTTTAACCTTATAGATCTACTTAAGAGAGATGACAAATGCTTTGTCAGGAGGAGGAACAAGTTCCCAAACCTCCAGACGTTCAAATTCATGAAGGCATCATAGTAACAGAATAGGGCTTGTTCATGAAGTTGGAGTCGTGTGGAAACTGGTCTGTCAAGAGCACCGATTATATTCTCAAGTGGGTGATCCTTCGCTCCATTGTAGTGTGTTCAGAAACTTGGTGATCGGGAGCAAATTGTATGAATAATGTTGAAGATTATCAGAAGAACTTCTGGAATTCTGGTTATACCGAAGTACGGATCATTACCCATGTGTGCAACTTCAATATCATGATTATCTTCTTCAACATCATGAGAAATAATAGGAGTTTGAGTTCCTTGTGTTGTTGAAGAGTACTTGGTGATGGTGCATCTTGATCAACTGTAGTTGAGGAAGGTGAACCAGTTGATACCGCATGTTCAGGTGCAACTGCTTCAGGAATAGGAGCAATGACTTCTGGTGCATGTAAATCAACAGTAGGTGACTCATCAAACATTGGTTGAAACAACAAATCCCAGTCAGATCTCGATGGTGGTACAAATGGTGTTGAAGAAGGAGGATTTGGCACGAGTCCTGAACTGATTGATACAGGAGTCATTTCATGAAGAGCGGGTCCTGAACTGCTGTGTTCAGAAGCCATCGCGGTCAGCTCATCAAAATCAACGTGAATAGTTTCATGATTCGTCTAGTACGTTGTTAGGTAAATCCGGAAAGCTTTCTTTGTGGGTGCATATCCAATGAAAATACCAATATCAGCCTTTGGTTGTAACTTACCCAAATTCTCACTATCATTCGTTGGGTAACAAAGTGCACCAAACACATGTAGATAAGATAGATCGGGAGGTTTGTTGTGCAAAAGCTCATATGGTGTTTTACCGTGACGCTGGCGTATAATGGAACGATTTTGAGTATAACAAAAAAACCTATAAAAAAAAAGCTTCATGTGGCAACCGCTTCGGCCCATAGAAATAAAGGATGCTTTTGCTTAAATTAACATAGTGGTGTGCTGCTTCAATTAGCGTTCGATTTCGTCTTTCTACACCACGTTTTGCTGTCGGAGAGCGTGCAAACTGATGTTTTCATGAGAGATGCAACTTCTCATAATATTCACGCAAGTCTGATTGACAAAACCTCAGTTCCCATTATCTGTTCTGATGCGATCGGACGGGTTCCTTAAGTCGTACTTGGCTCATCTTCAAAAAAGTTGATAACTAATGCTAGAGCTTCATCTTTGATCGCAAGTATTTTTACCAAGTAAATCGGAGAATAGTCATCACCATAAACGAGGATGTACTTCTTTCCATGACACTCGCGACACGCATTGGACCAACAATAGATCCATATGCAATAGGTAGAGTTTTTCTTGATTGGTGTCTTCAGATTTGGGTTTGTGGGGCTTTTTTAGAACTCCCCCCCCCCCCCCTTTGCCTTAATGCAACAAGCGGTACATAAATGATCCTTTTTAAACTTGAGCTTAGGGAGGACATGTACATTACAAGTCCATGTTTTGCCAGATGATTGATAGAACCAAAGTTCAAAATGAGAGGACGACGATGATAACCAAGACTTGGTTTTAGACCGCCTTTGACAATAGACAAATAGGAGAGATGCCATCATCTTCCAAGAGAGAGAGTTAAAGGTTATTCCCCTCGAGATCCCATCAATAAAAATCCTACACCTTCTAGGATTGCGAATGAAGCACGTGTGTTGTCGAAGAAAAGCCACTTCAGATTTGAATCACAAAATTGTCCCACAGAAATAGATGCCAAGTCCTTCAATCGTTAATAAACCCTTGAAATTGTAACATTCCATTGATTGTCTCCAAAACCATTATCTTTGCAGTTGATTCATTTTGAATTTAACTGTACCCAAGAATTTACTGACGAAATTGGTGAGCTGAGAGCGATCTCCGGTCATGTGCTTCGTGCACGGAAATCCAAATACCAGAGGACGATTTGGACAACCTGCATTCATTCAAAGAAGTAGATGGAATATTGGTTTTTGTGGATCCCCAGGATTTACTGGGTTCCTGTTTGTTAGCAGACAATGGTTTTAAAACCTTAGTGTTGCTAACAGACTCAGCATTTTTATTCTTCCTAGGTTTCCGTGAGTATACCAATTTAACCACAGGTTTGGGTGATTCAGAGTCTAGGACTATTGGTTTCCTAGAAGGCACTTCATTAGTAGTGGTAATCCTAGTTAAAGGGCACGCATTTCCTACAATAGTGAAGGTCCGACCGGTAGGTCTCCAAGTATATCCTATCTGAGTGAACACCTTTCCTGTTGGTTTCCAAATATCTTTCTTAGGTTTATTCTTGTTAGGTTTAGCACGAGATTTCACAACATTCACAGCATTAGAAACACACACATTATCAGAAGACATGCAATCATTACTGAACCTTAACACATCTGAATTATCTTGTTTCATGAGATCTCACAACGCCAGTTCCATTACATTAACAGTACCATTCTGTTTATTAATACTTGATTTAACATTCCTAGGGTGGAGCTTCTAATTTATTCTTCGAATTACTACTTTGTGCTTGCAAAATCTTATCTTTCTTTGTATTGCTGAAGGATGTGATCCGCTAGCACAAGTAAGAAAGTCTTATCCTCCTGTTAGAATGCAATACACGTTTGTTGAAACTTGTTTGAAGGTTGAAACTAGTTTTGTTGGTTTCTTTGGATGTGGTGGATTCGGACAAACCTAATAACTTGCTTTGTCCTTTTTCCTTGGTATGACCTCAATTAATTGAGGACCACAATTGTTGATGCTAGGCATGATTCTACTTATGTGTGAAAGCAAATCCTGAATGACTTTGTATACTAAAGGCACTACTCTAAAAAAGTGGATCTTGAGGATAATTTGCTTTTACATGTTCGACTATTCCCTAAGAACCAAACAGCCTTTTCCTTTTTCCTGGGTATGCTTAATATTCGAAGAGTGAGCAGTACTTTGTCACAATTTAGGTGTTATTGGTTCCATTGTTATCCTTAGACACGTTGGATCAACAGTTCAGAGTGGGTACAGTCTCATTGTTATCTATCGCTTTTCCTTAAGTTTTCCTTATCTATTTTTTAAGGCAGCTTATGTCCAAACCTTTTACTGAGTTTTTGCATTTAAATCAGAAATCTTCCCCCAGACTTTTATTGACTAGCTTGATTAAACTCATCACATTGTTCTTTTGATTGACATTTTTGGCTTAATCGAGTCATTAAGTTGCATAATATGTCTTGTTCCAAATGCTATTTCATTAACCAAGTTTTGTCACTCTATGTTCCTAATTTATGTTAAGTGTCTCTATTTCATCCATGTCCATTTTGACTGAGCTATCTCCCCATTTCCTCTTAAGGACTTAATTTGCTCTTTCAACTTGACAATACTTGTTGGTCTTTTGCTTGAGACTGAGCTTTCAATTCACTTAATCTCGAACAAACTGTTGTAAAACTCGGGAGCATTTTTGATGAAAACCTGTTTTTTCTTGTTGAAAATTGCGTGATTAAATTTGAGAATCAGCTTCCAAAGTGATGCAATGGTTTTTTAATGAGTTGTAAAAAACTTGCAAAGAATTACGTAAGTTTCTTTTTCAACAAAAAATACTTTTTCTTGACAAGCTCAGTCTCAGGCGAGACTACTTTTGAATTCAGTCACAATTTTCAAAATTTGGCATTCACGATAAATTCACAACAGTCTTTTACAATATCCTTATCATAGCTTGTGCCAAGAGTCGTTCGTTTTCGCTCAAAACTTGATTCATTTTGACTTCAAAAGTTCTGGACTCCAAGCGATGATTGTTCGACAGCCTGTTCCATTTGATAAAAGACTTTTTGGACATCAGCAAGTTCTTCACCAGTATCGGTTTGAAGTTATTGAAGATATCTTTTAAATTTTTTATAAACGGAATGATGTCATCTCGAAAAAAGCTTTGTATGTTCAAACCCCCACCGTACCCTCAGTGATAGCATGTCGGCAGTTGTTCTTTCTTTGACAACCTGTTCAAAGCCAAGTAAGATGGCGTTTTAGCTTTTCAGCTAGAATCACCATTCTTACTGTTGGAATTCTTTTGGAACCTCAAATATGACGGTTGGGAAAGAATGAGATGGTCTAAGCTGGTGGACCGATGTCGTTTCCAATAGGCATATTCACTATATAAATCAGTTTGTCGAACAATAACGTTTTGTAGTAATCGTTATTAAGAATCGCATAATTGAAGGTTTTGGTTCACTTTATATTTCTCAAACAATGGATCTTGTTCTTTCAAAATCATTTTTGAACGACTCTTTTCACTTAAGCTTATATGTTTATCAGATCACGGGACAACAATAGGATCCCATTTGAGAATGGTTTTCCCGTCATACAGCTGTGGCCTTTGACTCCGAGCTTTCTTAGACAGAACTGTTTTTCAAAACGATAGCTCTGTTTCGAGGAATGATCATTAACAAATTTTGGGATTAGTCATCATATGAGGTTTGCACAGGATTGACCTCTTTTGGAAAATGAATGTTGTCAGTTGCATTAAATTTTCTTTTCTAAATCTATTTCTCTTTCAACTATTTCTGGTTTTTTATCTAATTTTAACTTATTTTGTGAGTTCAGAAATCTGTTTTCATTAAACAATTTTTTCTGGCACTAGTTTCGAAAAAAGTTTTATTAAGATGTACAATCTCGGCAATGTTCATTTGATCCTGGAAAAAACTAATTTTCAACATTTTGGTTTCTTTTCAAATTTTAACCTCTTTTGTATATGTCAAGCTCGGTAGTCAAAGTTTTTATTACCAGTATTGCAATGCGTCACTTGGTTAGTTATTTGTTCAACATAGACAATATAGTACTCTTGTTGAGCTGAAGTGTTTGAATTATGGACAGTTTCTGTTGTGTTTCATTAGATACTAAAAATATGGAATGATATTGCTATCACTGATTTTGGCGTTTCTGACTGACTCACATTCATTAGGACTGTTCTGAAGACTTCATAATTTGCTCATTGATTGGAATAAGTCATAGTTCAGATTTCTTGATTGTGTACCTTCAGTGAGTGCTACTGAGCCATTCTGAGGAGATTGGGCCATAGAGCATTCTTGGCGAATTGAGTTATCACAATCAGAGTCTTATGAATCCAGAATCATTCGGCTTGATAAGCGCATTTTGGAGGTGATGACTGTCTGAGAGGTTTGAACATCAGGGAGTCCTGGATCTGCCAAGAATGCTATCTCTTCCTCTGTTAAAGCTTGTCCACCTGCTTGAGCTTGAACCAACAACACTTTATCGTTGAACCATGTCTCATCCCTTTTCCGCTTAGGCTTAGTGCACTGCTTTGCAATATGACCCTCCCCTTTGCAATTGTAACAAATAACAGTCCGTGGTTTTCCCGTGTTGCTACCACTTGCACCAGATGTGTATTTTCTTGTTGTTCCAGCAGCATAAGAAGTGTGTCTCCCCTGTACAGGTTGCACCGTCACTTTTCCATCATAGATGGTAGCTTGTTGACGAGGGTTTGACGAAGTCCTTAGCTGGTTGTTGGTGGTAGGATACCGAGATGTGACAACAGCAGTCAAGAATGACATCATGTGATTAAATTAATTGCATCAATCGGGATATCCCCTTCTGGAACAAACTGGAAACAACCTAGGCTGGAGTCTGGTTGGGAAAACTCAGGTTGTTGCTGCTGATAGGTTGTGGGAGCATATTCCAACTGTGGGATTGATGGTTGTTGAGAATAAACATTGTGGTGAACGGTGGATTGATACTCATTTGTTGGATAAGTACTTGAAAGACGGTGGTTCGATTGATATTGATAACGGTGTAAGAACTATGAAGTCTGATATGTGAAAATCTGATGTTGAGACAGAGATGTGGGTGATGTTGTAAGATGAGTTTGATAGCAGGCTGAGTTAATTGGTGAGATGCAACTAAAGCAAGAGGATCAGGGTTGCGTTCATGCATCAATCGAACTTCAATTGCATGTCGTTCATGTTGTTGCAGATGAGCATGAAGTTGATCAACGTTGGTAGTGTGCAAATCTTTAACCTGTTTATAATCAGTGACAAATTTGCTCCATTCATCAGGAAGAGTGTTTAAACTTGGTGTTCACTTTGAAACTGCTCAAAGGCTTCTTGTGAATTGTTCTTATCATTGAGTAAACAGGGAGTGACCTCAAGTAATACTCATGCAAGTCTATCCTCTCTTGTAAGTGAACTTATCCAAATTCATACATACAGTTGACTCACCGTTCTTGTTTGGTTATTGATGTTGCCTTGCATCAACAGTTTAATCGTTCTCCCAAAGATCCTTTGCTACACGATGTTGACTCACCTAAAGCATATAGATTTCGGTTGGTAGGCCTTGGAGAATGTTATTAATTGCTTATGATGTCGCACTATGTTGAATGGCTTCGCGGAGTAGCTCACATATTCCTTTTAGCCTTGTTACTTCCATCCTCAGAGTGATTGAAGGCCAAAAACAGTGGACTTTATCAACAGATGCAAGTGATCATCTTCCATGTGGTTCTATTCATCTTATAAGTTCCATTCTGCTTTTCCATGAATTCATACTAATGTGTTTTTCCAGCAATGGTGGTGTGTTGTCACCTCCCCAGAGAGAAGTGATTTTATCAGCAAGCGGACGTCTCTTGTGATATCAAAAGGATTACAATTTGATCGTATCGGTGTAGAATGAAAAGTTGTGGTTTGATACGTGATTTGTTGAGGTCTTGGATTTTTAAAACTATACGGGATTTTTTATAATTCTTGACAAAAACGGGAAGGAACAAGTGTTTGTTTCACGGGATTTTTTACAAGTTCAGAGAAATAACGTATAATTTAAAATATTGAGTTGTTTGTTAATTTGAATTAATTTTGCCACTGGCTTCGATCTTCTCGTATCGATTGGCTTGTTGATCTTTTTGTTCGAACTAATAGTTCGATCCTTCGTTTCGAACCGCTAATTCGATCCAACCTAGAAGTTCGCTAGTTTCCGGAAAAAAATCCTTCGTATTCGAACGGCTGTTTGGATCTTCGATTCGAACCGCTAGTTCGATCCAACCTAGAAGTCGCTAGTTCGATCAACCTAGAAGTCGCTAGTTCGATCAACCTAGAAGTCGCTTGTTCGTTGATCTTGAAAATTGCTAGTTCTGATGATTTGGGAAATCGCTTAGCTTCGATCTTTCGTACGATGACTAGTTCGATGCCCCTGTTCTATCCCTTAGTTCGATCCTAACTATTACGAAACTCAACTTTCAAAACTCAAAAGACACGATTTTTTATGATTTTTAGCAAAATCATGTACAACTAGTATTACTAAACCCTATAGAGAACAAAAAAATGAAAACTTCAAGGTTTTTAAGCCAAATTTTTTTTTTATCACTAAATTGATCTTTGTAAAGGTTTTGAACACAAATCAAACACAAAAATCTAAACACACCACTCCATGGCTCTTGATACCAATTGTAGAATACTAGTAATCTAATGAATCAACCAAGAACAATAAGTGAGATGTGGGTTGGATTGTTAGAGAAAAAGATGATGGAAAATGGATGAATGTATTATGAAAGTGTGTGTAACAAATGGAACAACCAACCCTCTCCAAGTATAGGATGTGGGTGTATTTATTACTACCATAGGAGGCGGCCATGGGCTGGAGTTGGGCACCCATGGGCCTTGGGCGGACATAGATTACTAATCTAATCCTTATACTAACTACGAGCTAAGACTTATCTACAACTTTGGAAGATAACGAAACTTTTCGTGTTCCTCAAAACATTGATGATATAAATAGCAACACCAAGTTCAATAAGTCCGGAATGTCATAATTATTCCTTTCTTAAGTAGTTCGAAATGATTAACACTAAGTCAACTATGTCTCAATGTACTCATTCTTTTTGCAAATACTACTACTTAAGAATCTTCATTACTCTGTGTACCTCTTTAGCACTAATTCTTCTTCTTTTTAAAAATATGCTTAGTGATTAAATTGAGGAAGCATTTATTGATCTGTAACCAATCTTCTCACGTTTAACCAAATAAATTTAAACCAACACTTCCCTCTCTGGGGACTAAATGACGCATATTGATAATGACAGTTGTCTCTTTCCCACATCTTGTGATGAAATAGTGAACTCGATAGAAACAAAGGAATGCCTAAAATTTTAAAGGAAGGTGACTTTCTCAAAAGAAGGCCATGGACTCTATCATATATACATCTACTCCTTCCCCTTAGCTGGTTTCGACACCTCGGAATTAGCAAAAACCTGGTACTCCACATTTAAACTTGAGATCTTGTTTTGAAGGGTATAACAAAGCTTTCGTTCTATCCAGTGAGAATTCAATCTTTTAAGGCTATTAAAACTAGTTGATTATTTCTAAACAATCCTAAGTCTTTTACAACTATGAGGTGTTGTCAATATTGATCGATTGGTGTTTAAAGCCTATACTCACTAGGTCTCATATTTCTTATAACTAGCCCCTAAGTTTGAAATAAATGACATATAAAGCTCGTGTAGTTAAAATGCATTAACTGCTCTTGAAATTGTTATCCGTCATTATCAAAAAACTTTATCCGTTTATTCTGTGACTTATTTTGAAAGATCGTTTTAAAAGATTATTTGATGAAAATTTCTCCCCCTCAAATAATGACCCATTTTCTATTTAAAGAGCTGTTGTTTTTTTTTTTTTTTTTTTCTCATTGTTTGAAGTGGGTCGAATTGTCTTTGAAAAATATTTTTGCGATTACTGAGAAAACACTGATTCATTTTGAAGACAACTTTTTAGCAATAAAAAAATAAGATTTCTCTTATTTTGACACATAAGCGCACTGACACGTACACTTATAGAATATAAGAAGCATGGGTTGTGATGCAAAGTAATCACAAGCCTTTGCATGGTCATTAAGTAGACCATGCCCGAGAATAAATTCCCGTTGAGAGGTCAAGTTATCTTTTTGACGATATACTTGCCTTTAAGATGATGACTGAGAAAGCACGGGTTGTGTTGCAAAGTAAACACAAGCCTTTGCATAGTCATAAAGTAGACCATGCCCGAGAATAAATTCCCGTAGTTAGGTCAAGTTTTCTTTTTGAAATACTTGCCTTTATGATGATGACCGGGTTGCTATCCGAAATAATAGCAAGCCATTTTTGGCATATTTTGAAAACTTTTGAACTTCGGCTCGAACTTCATTTGCAGCCTCATATCATTATTGAATGACATTTCTAAGGCCGTAAATGTTATCGATTTTCAGAAGACATGCCAGAGATACATATTTTTTATATTTTCCTGATTTTTTTTATTTTTTATTTTCTTTTTGAAAAAAATTTATATAAAAGAAAAATATTTTTGTGTTTTTATGTTTTCTTATGTACATATAATATAGGATATGAGTTACCACCATCACTCGCCAGTTTCCTCTGCCAGACTTTTTAACGTTTCCGGAGACATGCTTCTCATACCGAGCTTTTCGATCAAGAAGTTGAATCTTTCTCTTGGAAAAGGTTTGGTGAATATGGTATTCAGTCCGGACAAAGTATAGCTCCACAATTCCATTTTCCACTTGCTCCTTAATGAAATGGTAGCGAACATCGATGTGCTTGGCTCATGAGTGTTGAACATTGTTGCAGCATAGAGCAATCGCACTCTTGTTGTCGCAGTACAGAGGAATCTTATTGAATTGAAAGCCATAATCTGTTAGCTGTGAACGCATCCATAGGATTTGAGCACAACACCCAGATAAGGCAATATATTCAGCCTCTGTACTCGATATGGCAGTGCACTTTTGCTTCTTTGACGACCAGCTAACAAGTTTGTCACCTAAGAACTGAGCGCTTCCCGATGTACTACGTCTAGTGTCCTGACACCCCGCGTGGTCTGCATCTGCATATGCTGTTAAAGACATACCGGTATCCTTCGAGTACCAGAGACCCATGTTAATGGTTCCTTTAAGGTATCGAAAGATCCGTTTTACCGCTTGTAAGTGCTTTTCGGTAGGCTTTGCCTGATACCGAGCACATAAGCAGACTGCATGGATAAGGTCAGGTCTACTGGATGTAAGATACATAAGGGATCCAATCATGCCACGGTAAAGTGTAGCATCAACTTGTTTCCCCTGTAGATCTTCATCCAGTTTACTTTTTTCTACCAAGGGTGTGTCGACAGAATCAGTAGTTAGCATACCATATTTTTTAACAATTTCATAAGCATATTTAGATTGGTTTATAAAGATGCCTTTGGGACTTTGTGAAGATCGATCTTATGAGCGGCATTAGCTATGAAGATACGGATGGCCTCTATTCTAGCAACCGATGCAAATGATTCCTCGAAATCGATTCCCTCTTCTTGCCTGAATCCTTGAGCAACTAGTCTAGCCTTATTCTTTAGTACCCTGCCAAATTTTTGTACAGTAATATGTCGTTTCCAGCATGCCGTGTGAAGAGTATTGGATCAACTGCACCTTTAGAGAATCGTTGAGAGATAAGGAAGCTTAACAGCATATCATACCATGCACGTGGTGCTTGTTTGAGACTGTAAAGAGCCTTTTTGAGACTTGTACAACATGCAATGGGTTCGTCCGGGTCAACAAATCCTTCTGGTTTGATAACGTTAGACCTCTTCTTTAGCTTGACATTTAATGAAAGTTGTTTTTGACGTCATTTTGGATTAGATGTCGTATTCTTACATGGAGCGGCAATATGCGACAATGATAGATATGGACCTCTATTTCTAGCAACGGGGATAATGATTCCTCGAAATCGATACCCTCTTCTTGTCTGAATCCTTGAGCAACTAGTCGAGCCTTATTTTTTAGTACCCTGCCAGTGTATCTGTTTTGACAGTTGTTATTCAGTTGTTCATTGTTCTTCTTAGTACCTGTGTTAAGATTCCGCATTAACACATTGTATTCAAGTCATTGTTTCTACATAGTCGTTTGTATTCATACATCTTGGCTATCATCCTTTATAGGCTGCAAAGATCCATTCAGTTTATCAGGACCTTCAGGAAAGCATCAAAATAACACCACATGGCATCAGTTTCAAGTTGCTTCCTTGTAGATACAAAGCGAGAAGGATCACCGATCACGTTTGCTATAGGATGATCCTTAGTCCATCTACCAAAGTGTTCAAATGGAGTGTGTATTTGTCTCACATTAGATGATGATCCTTGAGAAGTTGAGTCTTCCTGAAGAGATTCATTAAGTAGATCATCATGAAATGTTGGTGTTTTTGGTGATTCTTCAAAACCTTCAGAAATGATTGGAGAATGTTCTTGTTCTTGTGATGAGGGAATACTTGTTGATGGAGCATCCTGGTCAATGGAAGTTGACACAGGAAAATCAGCTAATACTTTAGCTTTTGGAGCAGCAGCTTCTTGAACTAGAGAGACAGCAATTGTTGGAGGATTATAGTATTCATCGAACATTGGTTGAAACAAACAATCCTAATCATTTTTGTTTGGTGGAATACAAGGTTGTTGAGAAATGGGTTTTGAAACGAGTCCTGTACTAGATGTAGAAGGAGTCATATATTGAAGCCTGGGTTCTGAAGCGTTATGAACCTACTTCAACTTACAATTTAATTTAAACGTCGATATATTATAAATGATATGCTTAGTTATTTACTTTTAACCTCAAATTGAGTATTTTTAAAAAGTAGTGTTTGTATCCTTTCTGTACTTGTAGTGGTTTAGCACGTTTATTGTCAACTTAATTCTTAATTTAAAGATACATGTTTTCTTCTTTCTAAACTCATTTTAATCTATAAATCTTATTGATGATATATTTGTACTAGTATGGTCCAAGGCTGTGCATATATGCATGAGTAGCAACTTCTTAAAATGTAACTATTTATTATAGAACAGTTGGGTTATTTGCATGTATATTTATCAAAATCTCATTCAGCAAACTAAAAGGTGTGATAAATACATTAAAAGAAGAATAATAACAAGTACAAATTTTCATTGTTGATGTCACGTAGCTCCTTCTCAATTCCCTAAAACTTACTCGTTAATCACGCATGAAACATAATTTATTCGTATTTATTCTATGTCTCTCAATTTCTATCCTCATGGAGTCGGTTGTAGTGACTCATTATAGAATTTCTATTTAATCTGTAGTAGGTAGAGGATTTATAAGTTAATAAAGCATGAGGCTGTTTAATTTAAATATGGTTAACGTGTTTATTTGAGAATAAAAGTAGTCTTTTGTTATATATATATATATATATATATATATATTAGTTGCAAAGCCCGCCCGATGGGCGGGCTCGCTTTGTGAGTATCCAAGTGAAAAATTAAGTAATGGTTAACGAATTACAAACAAGTGAAAAGTTATATAAAAGTGATAGCGTAATAAAAAGAAATGAGCGGTAATCTATAAGAGAAATAACACTTAATAAATTTTTTCATCAGTACAAAAGTATCTGTTTTTTATTCAATGTGAAATAAAGCTTCTTTTATACACAAGTTGTTCAAAGGTTTATCAAAATACTCTAAGCATACATTTTAAAGCACCATTAAGTATAAATCATGAAAATGAGAAGAATATACAAATTTACTCAGTAAGATTGTAAGAGTAATACTTGGTTTTTAAATACCTTATCCTTTAATCAATCGAATATTTAAAAAAATGCGGTTTCTAACATTTTTCTTGGAATACTTTTAAACATTATTTTTCGTGTACTCATAAAAATGTAGTTCATTTAACCACAACTTATGTTACTCCATGTTAACTTAGTTCTATTTTAAAGAATTAAAGAGGTACTTTCAAAATCTGTTACCATCTAAGAAAATTTTATTACAAAAACCTTCATTTGGTCAACAACGTTTGGGTCTTGGTTATTGTGTTGTCACATACCAATTATCCAAACTGTTAGAGTCTATAAAAAAAAATTAAGATTTTCATTGTAGTTAGCAGTATAAGCTTATCTCTAAAGAGTAGTTTGTTAGATAAAGGGGACATGGTACAAATATCATTTATCAGTCACAATAATACAATGCTACTTAATCATTTATCTGACAAAACATATCGGGTCATTGCTACCGGCCTTCTTTCCAAATTCAGTTACTCCGTTAATTCTGGTTGAGATGGGCAAGTATTTGGCTGCTGATTAGATAATTTAGCTTTTCTTATTAGTGTCCATTAGTAATTCAAGCGCTGATAGGGCATAGATAAGAGACCGTAATTTGCGCTATAAGCATTTATCTATATAAAGCATTCTATCCGGTTAACACTTGGCACCCGTAGCGTGCTCTGTCCAACTGAGGATTCTACCAAAACCAAGCTCTTTATTGCAAACAAAATCTAAGAAGAAAGTTGAGCCTATTTTGTCACCTCAACGTCACGTTGAAGCAATTTTAGAACCTATGTGAAGTAGATATATTAGTATGCTAGAGAAGAACAAAACATTAATGGTCATGTCATATCATCAATACTAATATTATAGCCTAGCTAGTAGCTTCCAACTAATATAAATAAGGGACTTACATTGCTCATTTGGGCCAAGTACATGGTGAAGTCGGTATACCAAAGCTGTACATCCCACCATATTACTATGTTAAATTCTCTCAAAGCTTTTAACAATGACAGCTTCTTTTCCCTGTCAAAAATCCTTAACCGTTATAACCATCACAAACAAATCTAATTTGAAATCTAGACAAAAAATGAGAATATAGGTAGAAATTTTGACCTATTTACATATGAAAAGGGGTTTTATTTTGGTTAATGTTTTCCTTGTTCAGAATATTGATTCATAAAAAATACATCTAGTGAACAACCAAAGGAACACTTTTTTTTTTATGGAATACTACTAACATAAAAAACTAACAGTCATACAAAGTGATTATGTATCCAAATTATAATTACACCACAATTTAAACACAAAAGCAAATCAATCAATTTAAACCTGTTTCAGAGACTGAGATGTGAAATCAACCTTCATTAAAATTGGGTACACTATGTCTATATTATATTTCTTGCTGGCCCAAACTCGGATTTTTTAGTTTTCATTCTATCTTTATCAGCATTTCCTAATAGCAACTTTACATCTTTTACTTGCAAATTTTAGCCATGACAACTCTTTTTTAATATCCTTTCTGCATACTCATAAAATTACATAGTGTATTTCTACAGGTCCAACTATTCTTTGCAACATCGGTTGTCCATAAGCTGGAGAATGTTTATTTAATTTTTTTTAAAGATTGCTATTTTTATATAAATTCATAACTCAAATGCTAAAGTTGCAAAAATACTCAATCAAAGTGAGGACCAAATGCTTCTTTCCTCTTATATGAAATAGATTGATGAAACACCCTGTGGACAGAACTAATACAAAAATTTAGCCATTCTCAATGTTCGAAACTAGGCAAAGGAAACATGAAATAAGAAAAAGAATGTACTTCCAAAATAACCCATTGGTTTAGCTTTGATGAGTACCTGCCATCATATTAGTTTTTGTATCCATCTGGTAAAAAAAAAAAAAAAGTTCTGGTGCCTAGTTTTGGGTTCAGGTCTTCTTAGGAGAGATAACTCTTGAAAATTAAATATGGTATAATTTTAGATGATATTTTTTTTTGAAGTATAAATAGCATATAGAGTAAGAAAGACTTGCCATGTGTACTTTTCAAGTATTTTGACGTGAAAGCGACAGTTGACACAGATCTAATTAATGCATCATTAGCCAGATACTTGTACACGTCTTTCAAATATATTACCGAATTTTGATTTCAAAATGTAAAAACAAAAAATCTGATTAATGAAAATGTTAAGGACCTTATATATAATGCAGAAATGTTATGGTTAGATGTAATAGTTCTTTTTTTAATTTCTTTATAAATCTTGAACTTTAATATTTGTTTTTGTGTAAAAATATTTTAATTTTCCCTCTTATATACCACGTTTTTGATTTTAATTATGGTTAAGATTTAATGTGTTGAAAAATATTTTTAATTTTCCCTTTTATATATAATTAAAACGTTTTTGATTTTAATTAGGAAAGTTTTAAAGGATTGTTTTAATTTAATTAGGAATGTTTTAAAGGATTGTTTTAAAACGTTTTATGGTGATTGATATCTGATTGATTTGATTTTAATTAGGAAAGTTTTAAATGACTGTTTTAAAACGTTTTTGTTTTGTTGACATTTTCAAATTCACACTCTATAAATGTGACGAAAGTATTAAAGGATTTTTTTAATACGTTTTTGTTCCCAAAATTTTAGTTAACTCATTAAATGTGACGAATTGTTTCCCATGTTTGTAGGGATTTATATTCAAAGTTTATATAACTTATCTTACTTAGGTATCAATGCATTTGACTTGTTTATAGCTAGTTTTAATGAGTATTAATGGGTTAAATCATTTCTCTAAACTAAAACTAAAATCCTGTTTTTAAATTAAACATATTAATGGCATAATTAATATTTCCATTCTTTGCAAGTCAAAACGGGTTTGAATGGTAAATGCTAATAATAAATACCAAAATTTATCAAATAGTTTGTTATTAAACAATGACATTTTTGTTTTTTAATTGACTAACACAACTTCTGACTTGGTTCAGTGGTTGAGTCTCTTGTTTGTGTAGCAAATAACCCATGTTCGAATCTTGCAAGTGACCAAATTTTTAAATATTTTCTGGATTTCATTAATTTGGTGCCATGTCATATTAATTATGCATAGGTGGCTTCTTAAATGCATATGTTGCATTACTTGTTGCATAGGTGGCTTCTTAAATGCATAGGTGGCAATTGCAAAATAAATATGTGGCAAGAATGTTGCTTATGTGGAATTCATATATGCTCACGTGGCTAAAAATTCAAGATGAGATGGCAATGTTTAATGATGATGTGGCATGGTTGTTGTTGACTCATCATTATGATATCCACTTATATATAATGTAAGATATAGCTAGGATCAAATAAGAAGAAAACTTAAAATGAGAATGATAAGAAGAAACCACAACCACATATTTAAGATGCACCTACAAAAATGGATGCATCTCCCATTAAAATTCTCTCTCCTATTTAAAATGTGTAGCTAGAAATCTTCATTATTCTTCTATTATCGTTTTTTACTCTCCGGATCTCTAATATATATATAGATATATTATTTATATATAGATTTATATATATTATATATATTTATATATATATAAGGATAAATAATAGAGTTGTTTAAAGATAGAGTAAACAGGATTACTTGTTTATTTTTGGTGAGTTACCTCTCGTTCATGTATTATTTTTACTCAATATTAAGATATACTAAGCAAATACTTAGGTAACATTAATTTAAGCAGAATTTAATATATACTTCTTATTGTTGTTTCTTTTTTTAAATCCCGCGGTTATTATAACATATTTTTCTTATAAAGTTTTGGTCCTAAAATCAACAAGTAATTTTTTATTTATTATTATTATTATTATTAATATATTATGATTTGTTATAATATATTTCCTTTAAAAGAAATAACTAAGCATATCATTTATAATATATCGACGTTTAAATTAAATTGTAAGTTGATGTAGATTCATAACGCGAGTGTGTTTAATAGGCAAATTGTAATACAAGCGAAAACATGACCGAGTGTAAACCCTTCAAAAACTAGTCCAAAAATTAAAGTTTAGTATTTTGTCTTTAACGTAAATATGGTTTATAGATGTAAGTCTCTAATGTAATGTCATCTATTCATCTAAAAGTAAATTTTAACTTGGATAAGACCATTATAAATATACACTTTTAACCATCAAGTTATTATATATATATTTTCTAAATGGTGGACCTTAGCTAATTGTCATTCTTTTGTCCGAGCATGTCATTTAGATTTTATAAGTATTTTTACTTGTCTTAGGTCGCGTCTAGTAAGGTCTACGTTCGAGTGTTGCTTTTAGAGATACTCGTTGTACTCGTCCTTGTACTTACTCCGTACTTGTTAAGGTGAGTTTTCACAGCCCCCGTTTTACTGTTTTACTTGTTTTGGGGTGGAAAGCATGATATGATTATTTAAACTGAATTGGTTATACTTTTACGAATTTATTGAACTAGTGACTTTTTCCTTTCCCAATTGGTATTTATGATTTTGTTTGAGCTTGAGTACTTTATTATAAAGGCCCCTGGAACAACACTACTTTTAACTCTTTGAGCCGTTGATATTTATGGATAGCGCTATTTAGGGGTAGAGTCATCCCCTCACTCCAACTATCGGGAGTGCATAGTATCACCTATCCATGCTGATGATAAAGCATGTGACACATAAGGGCAAAGTGTTCGGCTATAAGCAGCTTAGTAGTGGCCTCATTGCATAAACACGCTTATATACATATCATACCTTTGTGCATATTTGGCAACCAATTGATATCATTTGTCTTTGAAACTCATTTGTTGCGGGCCTAGTATGGGATAGGTTCGTAACTTATTGTTGATATTCTGAAATTTGAGTTTTATTGAAGATTTTTCATTTCTTATAAACTTGTGAACTCACCAACTATTTTCATAGTTGACCCGTTTTTGACATGCTTTTCTGGTGATCTTCAGTAAAGTGGACATTTTAGGAAGGCATTTACATGGACGCTTTCCATTCATGTTATATTAAAAAAACAATGACTTTTCTTTCGAACTATACCAAACATGTTGTAAACTTGTAATATTTTTCAATTAATTAATGTATGGTGTTATCTATATCCAAAGCGATGTACTATGAGCTATTGCACCTCGTGTTTCCGCTTTAGCGGGGTGTGAAAGAAGTATTCATCGAACATAGGTTGAAACAAGAGATCTTAATCATCTCTGTTTGGTGGAATACAAGGTTGTTGAGAAACAGGGTTTGGAACGAGTCCTGAACTGGATGTTGCAGGAGTCATACATTGAAGCCCGGGTCCTGAACTGAATTGTTCAGAAGCTAATGCTGTCAGCTCATCAAATGTCACATGAATTGTTTCAATAATTTTCTGGGTTCTTTTGTTATAGATTCTGAATGCTTTCTTTGTGGGCGCGTAACCAACAAAAATACCAATGTCAGCTTTTGCATCTAATTTACTTAGGTCGTTACTGTCATTGGTTGGATAACATAGTGCACCAAAGACATGAAAGAATGATAAATTTGGTTTCTTATCTTACATAAGCTCATATGGAGTTTTGTTGTAACGACGACGGATATTGAACGGTTTTGTGCGACAACAGGCTGTGTGTTTGCGATCGGCCATTAAAAATATAGAGCTTTCGAAAATATTAACATAGTCGGAAGCTTCTACAAGAGTTTAGTTTCGCTTTTCATCAATGTCATTCTCTGAGGAGTGAGGGCAATCAGAGTTGGGTGTGTGCCAACATTTTCATAGAATTCACGAAGTGTCTGATTGACAAATTCGGTTCCATTATCTGTTCGAACATTACAGACGGTGACATTCAACGAAACTTGTTATAATTTTGAGGCATTTATTGATTGCTACTGGAGCTTCATCTTTGTCTCAAAAATTCTAACTAAGTAAATTCTTGAGTTATTCTCGACTATCTCTAAGATATACTTTTTTCGTTAATATCGCTTCCGCATTCAGGCACACAAATCTTTATGCAACGATATAGTTCTCTTGGATAGTGTTTTCGCTTGAGCTTGATGGGTGATTTCTGCCTCTTTCTAACGAACATGCAGAACAACAAATGATCTTTTCTAAATTTAAGTGCTTGGGAATGCCTCGGCAGACCGTCTGTTGCAGCTTGTTAATAGTATTGAAAGTGCTAGATGTGATAACCGACGGTGCCCATAACCACTCTTAGTCTTTGACGCTTTGGGATAGAAGGAGCAGATCGGAGATGTTTTAATGCATGTCCATCAGAGAAATTAGTGTACATAATTTGTAGTCTGGGATCCAGAAATTAGATCAACACCTTCTAACTTCCGAATAAAGCTAAGTGTTTTTTAAAATGCTCGACTTCAAGATCACAATCACAATATTAACCAACAGACTATAACAAATTATGTCTAAGCCCTTCGACGTAATATACCCTCTGAGAATAGTCACGTTTCTCATACTCATAATTCTTGCACTATGGTCGTTCCCGAATTAACTGTAACCTTGAAATTTACTAACAAAGTCATGGCTGAGAGACGGATCCTGACATGTGTTTTGAACATTCCGGAGTCCAGAAAATTGATAGAAACAATTTGGATATACTGTCATGACAGAAGAAGATGATGTAATATCTGTAGCATTGGATCCCAAGTATGATTGGGTTCCACGTGGTTAGCATTCTTAGATTTTACAATCTTAGATTTTTTACTCGAACCTATATTTTTAACATTTTTGATTTTCATGCTATAGACTTTAAGCTCTGGTTTTTGTGATTCAATTGAGTGGGAAGTAGTTGTCTTAGGAGGCAATACGTTAGCTAAAGTGATCTTATTTAAAGGGCACATATTACCAACTATAGTGAAAGTTCAGCCTGTTGGATTCCACTTAAGTCCTACTTGAGTGAATACATAACCCGTAGGTCTCTAAATATTTTCTTTTTATGTTTCTTAGCAGATATAGCATGACTATTCAAAATCAAGAAAACGTATATCATGAACACCATCAAACAACGATTTCTTATAAGTAGCATAAACAGGTTGAGAATTCGCATGTGACAATGAATGTTTAACCTTATCATCATGAATTGGTTTAACAACATAATTCTGTTTATTAACTTTCCTATGTTGGCCTTCTAATTTATTCTTCATGTTCCTACTTGGTGTTTGCGAGATCATATCGTTCCTTTTATTGCCTGTAGGCTTTGATTCGCATTTACTAGTAGAACACTTCAATCCTGTAGAAGTCAACATAGGTGTGTTAGAATCTTATGTTTTTGATGACTCGACCTGTTTACTGTTGCTAGAGGATATGAGAGGTTCAGCAAACCTAACTTTCTTGACCTTGTTTTTGGGTGTGACAACAACCTTTTTAGCACTAAGATTAATCGCATTAGGGATGTATCTCAAACATTATACAAGTAACTCCTGAATTCGTTTGGGCATGCTCACAGAGCACAAGTCTAACTCTTATATCTAAAGAAGTCTGCTTTAGCGTGCTTGACTATTTCCCAAAGATACCAGGCTTGTCTTGAGTGTAACTTAGGTAATCTATGTGAGCTTCCTATTTTGCAAATAACCCTAGGAGCCAAAGGTTCTAAGTCTCAGCTTGAAACATTTCTGGAACTATAGTGTGGCAGTTGGTATTTTTGAAGCAATATCGACAATCTCTTTGCTTTTATTTTTAGTAAGTAGTTTTTTCATGATGTACACAAAACCCGTATCTTGAATTTGAGACTTTAAATCTCATTCTCTACAGATTTTAAGTTCAGTTTATCATAAAGGTCACTTGCTCTTTTGAACGAACGCGTGTCTTTTTATTGAGTCAAAACTGTCTTTAAAAATAGTCTGTTTAACACGATTAATTTGTTACAATGACGCTCGTTTCGAAAGTTATTTTGCCACACTATTCGCCAGTTCCACATTTTTTGTATGTATTTCACAATAATCATACGTGACATTCTCATCCTTAGAATTTCTCTTATTGATTTTTTCAAGCTCCTTTAATTACAAATGGTAACTGTCTTTGTCTTGAAGATGAGCATTCAGATCATTATCATGCAACAAATTCTAGAATTTCATGTGCATTTTGATTATTCACAAGATTCACGTTTTTGAAAATTTCTTGATTGGTGTATTGAGCATTCAAGATAAATAAAAGTTTTAAAGTTTGTGAGTGAAGTTTCAAAAGATCATTATACGCATTTTGTGATTTCAAAAGGCTGGCCTTAAGATTATAAGTTTCTTTTTCTTTCCATCCATATTTCAGATTCACAATCAGAGGATATCGAATTTAATTACAGATAAAAGAACTTCTTGAGACATGATTTGTTGCAAGAGTCGATCATTTTCAAAAGTACTTCTTTTTTAGCAATTTCCAAACATTGTTTGTCGGATATTGACTGCTGTACAGCAGCGTCCATATTGGCAAAACTGACTTTAATTCCATTATTTACATTTATTAAGATCTCTATCCAAACCACATTAAAAAGATGTCTTTTAAAAGATTTTAGGAACTTGGATAATTTCATTGTTAAACACAACTTTAGTTATGTTCAACCCCCATTCCCTTCTATTAAGAAGCATTAGGTGTAGTCTTTATCTTTACCACATTGTCAAACTTGGTAAGGTGGAATTTAAGCTTTTTAAGGCTTTCATTCACCAAGCTTATCTTAGGAAGTTCCTTAGGGGCTTCGATTTTGACAGGTAATGCGTCAGAAGGCTTATTGGTAGGATCAGACATACGCAACCAAAAGGCTCGTTCGGCATATTTCTTAGTTATGATCACTTCATTTTCTTCCACAGTAGGCCAAATGAGTGGACCATTTTCAACTGATTCAAGTATCATTCTCCCGTGTTCTCTATTTTTCATGTAAAGTTCCATTCAACTTTTTCACGAATCATACAAGTCCTTCTCCAACATAGGTGGACGATTGTCAGCACCGGAGAGAATTATATATTCTGCAAGAGTATTCTTTTGTCCAAGTGGAATAATAGACTCCATTTCAATTTGATGAGAAAATATAATCTTTTGATCGTTCAGTGATAAGAGGTTATTGTGATAAATTGATGTTTGTTTTAATTGAATGAGTCTTAGGATTATACGGGATTTTACAATTCTTGATAAAACCGAGAAAATAATGAATACTTCACGGGATTTTACAAATCACAAAAAAATCGTATAAATCGCTAATATGAATCGTTGGATTGAAGACAAGTATAAATCGCTGGATTTCAAAAATGGTATAAATCACTGGATTTTCAAAGAAGTATAAATCGCTGGATTTCCAAGTGGTACAAATATGGATGATTTTAAGCGTATAATATGCTGGATAACTCAAGTTTATAAAATCGACGAATTCACACGTATAAATCGCTAGATATTAAGTTTTTAAAATTGCTGAAATTCACACGTATAAATCGATGGATTCAAAGAAACGTATAAATCGTTGGATTCAACACGTATAAATTGTTGGATTCAAACAGTGTGTATAAAAAGCTGTCTTCAAACACTTCAAATCATTTAAAAACACATTTTTTGACGTTTTTACTTGAAATCACTTGTACTTCTTGCTATTCTAACACTATGAGGACCTTAAAATACACAAACTGTATGGATTTAAACACAAAATTTCCAGTTCAAGATTTTTGAATAAAAAACAAGTTTAAATCAAAATACTCAAAAAAGATGAAGATTTTTTATTATTTCCAAAGTTATGCTTTTAAACTAAGGCCTTTATACCAAAGATAGAAAATCATTAAAAGTATAATATTTTATGTTCTTGAACACACAAAAGATGAAATCTTTTGTCTATGTGTAACACCCCCATTTTTACATATAGCAGCGGAAGCTAATCTGGGGTATTACTTCAAGGTACAATAGTCATAATCATAGAAAACGAATCAAAAAGAGTCGTTTTGGAAAATTTAGTTATCATTCTTTTATTTACATCAGGTTTTTACAAAGAGAGTCCCAAAATACTAAACCACAAAGTTTGCATGATTAACAGTTATGCATCTCAAAGTCCTCCCCACTCCGTGCAATAAGTTGCTTAATTACCTGAGATAAAACTTGCTAAAAAGTCATCCAAAGGTTGAGGTGAAATTCAAAGGTTTAGTTAATATTTGAATGCAATATCTCGATATTGGGTTACGTTGTTATTTGTAAATCTATTATTATTGTCATTAGCTCATGAATCCGAAACTTGAATATATATATAATCACAGTTATTGCCCTAACGGGTGCCTTTACCAAACACCGAGTTTATATTCTAACTGATGGGCAATTGGTTACCGATTATCATGGGTACCACTCAAAGGGGAGGTCCACCCAAATAGATCTATTCACAAACAGTGTGCTCACTCCGCTAGAGTAATTATAACGGTTCATGCTATTGGGGACTTAAGTCAAATAGTTACTTAGGCTATAATAAAATCTGGACACCATACGGAAAATATTTCGCATTCATGGTTTATGCATTTATCCCCTCGCTGGGATTTATAACACATTTAAAAGATTGAAAAGAACGGCGAGGCTTGAACTCAGCACAGGTCTTGTGAAAGTATCACATTGTGTTTAATTACAAATGTGTATGTAAAAGAGTTGTAAACATGCATGTATCTCACCCCAAAGTGTTTATAAATACAAGTAGTAGAAAAAAGGGGATATGAAACTCAACAGAGTCTTTGAAAGCTAATCACATTTGTTATAAAATAAACGAGTATATAAAGATTTTGTAAAAGCATGTATATCCCCCAAAGGAGTTATAAAACAAGTAGTAGAAGAAGGAGCTATGAATCACCTTAACAGTATAGGGAAAATTTGATTGATAGCAAAGGTCATATGAAATGAACGTAACGGCTTCGTACACGCAAAACCTGGGGTATATGTCAAGTTTTAGTTGGATTGTTAAGTTTCAAAACATTTATAAAAGTATAATGTTATCTTTGATTGAATTATTATGGAGTATGGTATCACGTTCGGGCCAACATATGCAGAGGTACTTAGTAAAGTATTGAGGAAGCTAGGGCACTTTGAATCGTAGAACTGAACAATTCAGTCTAGAACGTATATACCAGATGAAATACCCTTAATGTGAAGCTCATTTTTGGGATACGATATAGATTCGACAGGATTTTTAATAGCACATCGATGATGAATTTTAATAGTTATAACTTAATCGGTTTAAGATTTGCTCAAATAACTCGGAAATGAAAAGCCGTTCAAGCGTTAATTAAAGTTATGTCTTATAAGGTTTTGGAAACTTTTCTACACATTTTAAAAATGTTACATTTTAGACCATTAAGAATGAAAATACAATATACCTTGGAGTTTTCACTTTTTACTGTTTGGTCATTCTATTTTAAATGATGTACAAAGTAACCTTGTATTTTGGAAAGTGACTTATATGACTCCTAAGTTATAAATTGATAAAATGACATTTTCAGTCCTTTAGTTATAAGTTTCAGAAAGTACGATATTGCTTCTAACCTTTTTGCTGAAAAATATATCGTTTTTAGTCCAAAACCAATAATATAAGATATTTGTCAATATGAAAGTAATTTACAGGTTATAGCTTATTAATATAAAGCTAAAATATGAAGGTTTAACGTAACAAAAGTTCAAAATAACAATTCGTTAAGCTAGAAATCAATCGGTAGAATTAGGGTTTTAAAATGAAAACACGCGGGTTTTAAGTTTAATTCTTCAAGACTTAATAAAGTACTTATTATAATGTTAGATAAGCTTATTAGGATAGATTATAACAATAGTTTACAAGTTTAGCTTATAGATTAAGCAAAAACATGAAATTAGGGTTTCATGAGCTTGGTTTGGATCAAAAAGGTAAAACACATATGTTTTTGAGTTCAAAGCTTTTAACAATAGTTTAAGCATGATCATATAAACATTAATAAGGTATGAAATGTGTGAGCTTATGGAACCTGGTTTTGGGTATAGCTGGAAACGGGTCGAATGGAAAAATTTTTTACGGCTTTTTCGGTAACGGGGGGGCTAAAAATAACAACTTCGGGGCTTCTTTTCTTGGTTTCTTTGCTTTTACTCTGGTATTGGGACTTCTATTGGTCTTGATATTTCTGCTATGGAAGTATTGAACTCTATTTGGTGGTAAGAGGAAATTGTGAGGATGGTTTAAATGTAAGTGTATGTTTCGACTTATATATGGTTAGAAACACTTGATGAGCAAGTTTTCTTAGAATCTAAGGGAGTGATAAGTATCTAACCTAGTAGTGATGACAAGGAAGAGCTAGTATGGTGAGTAACATAAGCTAGAAACTAGCCTTGAGGTGCTTGTTTGTCCTTATGATGCGCGACCATATAGTGAAAGTAAGGAGGTGGACAAGGCCTCCTTGGTGACAAAGAATGATAGTGAGTGCTTGTAGCAGTAGGGGGCCAAAAGTAGGTGAGTCATGGGGTGTGTGGGTGCTGGTGGTTTTCAAAATAGGTAGAAAAGGAGGAATGGTTAGAGTTCAACTTGCTCGAGGTTAAGGTTTCTGGTTCAATTTCATATACATGGAGTAAGGAGGGATAGTTTATGAAATGTAATGTCGTTTAAGTGTTTATAAATTAATTTGTTTAATGGTTTAGGGTTAATAATGGGTAAAAATGAAGGAATGGGTCTTGGTTTAGATAACTAGCTCGGTTTTTAGGGTTTCATTGGTTTAAATTCGGGTTTGAGTTTATAAAAAGACGTTTAAGTGATTGAAATGGTGGGAAATGGTGTTTCAATTGGTGAGCATGCTTGGTTTTGTACATTGTACTTAAGTAGTTTGTACAATGATTTGTTAGGATTTCGGGGGTAATAATGGCTATTTGGATGTCATGCTTAATGACTTGTACATTTTGCTTTTAAGGACTTGTACCTTGACTTAGAGGGTAGTTTATATTTCAATTGGAGATGTTATTTTAACTTGTTACATATGCTTTAGGAAATGTTAAACCCTTTACCATGGAATTAGGGTTTTAGAGGTATAACGGTATAAGTTTTAAGGACTGTCTGGATATACATGTTGCAAATGGTACTTTTATGAGTAATGTACTTTGTAAAAAAATGATATTAAGATATTGACTTGACATGTTATAATGTTTGCTTGACATATATGTAGATAGGATTGCCATAGGTAGGTTGCGTGAGCTCGTTAACTTTAGTTATGCAAGTTGCGTTGCATATTGAGATATTGGTAAGGTAAGTAATGTAATAAAACAAAAAATTTCCTTGAAAAAGGTGGTTCATATATAATAGATAGATGATCATTGCATCTCAATTATTTAGATGGATATTTACGTTGATGAAATTTACGGGTTGTTATAGTCCCCCATCCTTACAGAAATCTCGTCCCGAGATTTAATTGGATGATGAAGTGATGTTTGAAAATAGATGAGGATATTTGGCACGTATCTTCACTCTTCGCGTTCAATGTACATTTTGGTCCTCTTTTTAGAAGTTCCATCGCACTTTGACTATCGGAATGCGAACTTCTTTTAGTTGCTTGATTTCACGATCCATAATCTTCCACTGTTCTTCTCAAAGATTGAGTTTCTCGTCGAGTTGAGTTCTTTAATGGAATGATGAAGAGAGTAATCAAGTAAGCCATTTCTTGAGATTAGAAAACGGGAAAGTCTTAGGGGAATTACTAATTCTTCGGAGCACTAGTTTGTATGCCACTGGCTAATCCGTTCAAGGATTTTGAATGTCCAAAGTATCGGGGATAGGCTTTCATTGTTTTCTTAATCTAAAGATAACTTTACGAGGTGATTACTTTTAACACATAACAGCGATTGCCAATTTGAAATTCTAAACGGCTTTCGCCTTACATTGGACGTAAACTTCTTGCGTTCACTGCGTAGCTGGCAAGCTTGCAAGTATTTTGCACGATCTTTTCAGTGGTTTCTTGAATTATTTCTGGTCCCGTGAGTTGAACATCTCCAACTTCGGCCCAACAAACAGGTATTCTGCACACTTCTCGACGATAAGTGCTTCAAATGGTGATGCCTGATACGCAATGATAACTGTTATTGTAAGAAAATTCTATCAATGGTAAGTATTTATCCCATCCTTTCCCGAAATCTATAACACAAGCTCGCAGCATGTCTTCGAGTGTTTGGATGGTTCTTTCACTTTGTCCATCGGTTTCAGGATGATATGATGTACTCATGGTCTACTTGTGTTACCAATTGCTTTTGACGATTGCCAGAATTTGGTTGTGTAATGACTGTCACGATCCGAGATGGATGGATATTGGCAAGCTATATCGGAGAACTATTTCTTTATCGATGTATAAACTTGTATAAGTTTCCTATACTATCAGTCCGCGAGAAAGTGGTCTTTTTGAATGTGGGATTTGCTAAGGAGATCGACAATGACCCAAATGGTGTCATGTCCGTTTGAGGTTTTAGGTAACTTTATGATGAAATCCATCGTTATTCTTTCCCATTTCCACATAGGAATTTCTGGTTGTACCAGTAAGCCGGATGGCTTTTGACATTCTGCTTTAACTTTAGAACATGTTAAACATTTGCCAACATATTCCGCGATGTTTGCATTCATGTTAGTCCACTAATAGAGTTTCTTTAAGATGTTGTACATTTTAATCAAAACCCCGGGTGAATAGAATAATTTCATTTTATGAGAATCATCATGAGCAAGTCTTTAAACCTCCAAAAAATGGTAACAGCTTTGATTTTTGATACAACGAGTTTCATCAGGAGTATTTCAAAATTTTTTTTTGGATTTTGTCCATTCCTCGTTGGTCTTTGTTTTTGACATTTTCTTCTATGACGGGCTTTATTTGGAGCTTCAAGTATTTGTGATTGGTAAATTATGGATCGAGCCGGTTTGATCAATGCTCTAACTCGGTTGGTTTGATTTGTTCTTTCGGCTTAATGCATCTGCACACATTTTCCTTTCCAGGATATAGCAAATTCCACAATTAATAATGTGCGGAGTAATTCATACCTATGGCGTTGCCTCCTATTCAATTTTTTGCGAAGAATGTGTTGAAGGCTTTTTGATCATTGATAAATTGTACACTTGTACCATATAGATAGTGTCTCAGATTTTAAGAGCGGGAATACTACTGCTCCTTATTCAAGATCATGCAGTGGTATAGTATTCTTCGTGAGGTTTTGAGTTGTCGAGATGCATTTTGCAATGACTTTTTCTCTTTGCATTATTTACAGCAAAATACTCTATACCTTGAAGGATGGCATCACAATAAACGATAAGTCATCGTTTCTTCTAGTTATGACTAAGATTGGTGCTTCACAAGTTTCTAGTTAAGAGGTGAATGCGAATCTTGTTCTTCGCCCCAGATATAATCTCTTGTTCTTTCTGGGTTTATCTAGTCAAAGGCTTTGCAACTTTTTGAAAAAACGTCTTAATCTTCGGTAATAGTCGGCAGTCAATGAATTGTTGCACTTCTGTGGGTGTAGTGGGAGATGTCTAGTTCTTAACTGCTTCAATCTTGGCAGGATCAACATGAAGTCCTTGAGTCAATGAGATGTCCCAAAGAAAAGTGCACGTTATGAATCAAATCCCATATAGAGAAAATTTGCATACTAATTTCTTCTTTTCGGAGTAATTCCAAAGATTATTCTAGATGATTTGCGTGTCTTTTTGTTACAAGACGTGCTAAGAAATGATCATCAAAAAATTACTTTTATGACATTTATACAAATATGGTTGTAACACACGATTTTTGAGATCATGAATACAGCGGTGCATTAGTTAAACCAAATGTGCATGACCTGAAATTATAAAGTTGTATCTTGTTCTGAAAGCAGTCTTAGGAATATATTCTCCTTACTTTAGTTGATGTTTGCCTGATCTTAAGTCGTTTTTTGGAGTAAACGCTTGACATGAGTTGATCTGAATAAGTTATCGATCCTGGGTATGGATAACGATCTTTATGGTAAGTTTATTCAACTTTCGTAATCGTTTGCACATTCTAAAAGATCCGTCTTATTTTTTAACAAATAAGAACAGGTGCTCCCAAGGCGATGTTACTTGGTATTGCTAGTTCTTGAAGATGGTTAGATAACTCCTTCATTCTAAAGGAGCCAATCTATACAGGTGTTTTGAGCTTCAGGCGCTGCTCGGGATTAAGTCGATTTGGAACTCTACTTGGCGAACCGGAGGAAGGCCAGGTAGATCTTCAGGAAAAACATCTAAAAATTCTTTGACTACGGGGATATCTTCTAGTCTTTTCTCGTCTGATTTCTTTTCCATTTTCTTGGATCATGAAAAACTTGGACAACCTCGGGATATATATTCCTTTACGGTTTTTATTACGGATTTGAGAATTTGTGGTGTTTTTACTTTGATCACCTCGATGATTAGAGTTTCACCATTGATAGGAATGTGAACAACTTTCTCGTCACAGAGAATTTTGGCATGATACCTGGACAACCAGTCCATACCAATGACAACGTCGAAACTACCAAGTTTAATTGGCATGAGATCAATTTCGAAAGGTTGATTTAACAAAGTTAAAGTGCAGCCTTTGATAACGGTGTTTGTGCTTACTATAGTTTCAGTCATTCATTTCAGAAATCATAAAGGTATCTATTGGTAATAGGACAGAATATTAGCATAGAGAAGAGATTGGATATTAAGCGGGTGGGTTTCTATCAGCTCAAGAGTCAAACATACTTTGGTAATGCTGATTGGAAGAAAAACGTACCCGTAACCACGTTCGGGTCTTGATGAGCATTCTTATTCTCTTAGGCATGTAGGTATCTTGGGCATTGTGTTGGTCTTTCGGCTCTGATTTGTTTATGTTGCCCTTTTTCTCAAGGCATGAATACAATTGGTCCACTGGTAGTTATTTACTTCAGTGGTTGGGCTTTTTGTTTTGGTAGTTCGTAGTCAAATGTCCCACCTTGTTGCAAATATTTACACTTACCAGTACAAGGTCGGTGTGATGGAGAATTGCATCTCTTGCTAATGGGAGGCTCCGGATACCTATTGTTCCAGATGGTAAGTAACACGAATAAGCTCTAACAGCTTCTTGGCCTTCGGTTTGTTGTTGTTGGTGATTGTTGTAGCGATGTGTGTGTTGGTGTTACGATAGTTGTGTTGTTGCGGGAGTTGTTGTTGATAAGTTCTTCTATCGTAAAACATTCGTTTGTTGTCAATTGATACTTGCACTGAAGTAGCTTGGTAATTGATCCATTAGCTTTGGGCTATGTAATGGATTACTCCAAAGTTGAGGTTTAGAGGTAGTTCATTGTCATTTAATGCCTCTAGGTAGTCCCCGATGAAAAGATCCAAGAGTTTTTCCGGTGTTTTGGCACCATGTTCGGGCATAGGATTGTTAATTCTTAGAATCTTCTAACATAAGGTTTAAGATCATTTCCCTTTACAGTCAGATTGTAAAGTTTTTCTTCTATTTTTCTGATTTCAGTCCGGGGACAATACTTGTTCGTCAGAAGCCTTTTTAACTTGTCCAGGTGATTGATTGGCTTGCTCTATCACATAGGATAGGCATATGCTTCCCGTAGGACAAGGCATCGTCAGTTAGAGTACCAGTAGCAAATGTTACTTTGTTTTCTTCAGCACATCTGCTACGAGAGAATACTGATTCGGTTCATTCAAACCAACGGATAAGGCTAACTGCTCCTTCTGTACCATTGAAGTAGAAAGGTTGACAGCTGATGAACTCTTTATAGTTTTTTTTTTTTTCCCCCGTTTTTACTACAGGAGTTCCAGTAGGATCAGTGTTCTTGTTGGGATTACTAGCATTTGCCATTGTTGCAGCTTGTGCTTCTAGAGCCGCAGTGACACTGTCAGCAACTAGTTTTTATGTGGCTTGAGTCCTGGCCGGCACTTACGTTGTTGATGTTCTTTTGGGAGGCATTCTATCAACAAAAGACAACACGTAATAAGAATGATATCACATGTCTAAAATTGTTTAAAGAGTAATACTTATTTTTCTTTTAAAATGCTTAAAGTTCAAGAATAAGCATTGTTATGAGGGTGATGAAGATGAAAATGATGCATATGATGATGATGAATGATGATAATGAATGATGATGATGAATGGTGATGATAAATGGATCGGTATTATGAAACAACAAGGTATATAACGGGATTGCCTTTCTATTAAGAACAACTTGCCTTAGTACTATACATAGTCAAGATTTAACAAGTGTTTTTATTTATACCACAATCCCGGGCTTGGTAAAGATAATACTGGAATCTAAGTAGTAGTTGGATGATTATTCCATACGGTTCTTGAGTTCGTTGATGGAGTCTTGGAGATTTTCTATATTCGCTTGGTGACGAATATGCATGTCGTTGAATATTGTTTCTCCTAGTTCAGTAATCCTTGAAGCGGGCTAGAGAAATTTATGAGTGTTACTTCCATTTGTTTCTCTGGAGTTTGGTAATTCTGGGCCACGAGGCTTGTTGAAGTTCAGCTTCCAAAATATCGAAATCTTGGTGGGATGATTACTCATTCTTTTTCGAGACTTTGACTTCTATCTTCATATTTGCACAATCGATCGAGAGAGAGTTCTCTAAGTAACTTCCTTAATTTTTTTGATTTTTCCTCATGACGCCCTATAACTTGTCTTGCGAGGAGCTTTTACCTATCTCAAAGGCTGAGGTAGGGAAGGAGGTAGTAAGAAGAGGATCAGGCCTTGTTTCTGGGTGACAAAAATTCTTTCGGATGAATAATTCTTGTGGTTTAGGTATTAGGATAGGAGGTTATAATATTTGAAGGGGGATAGGTGATTTTTCAGTATAAAAGGCTTTTAAAACTTTCATGTAGGGATCATCATGAAATAACGAAAGAGTCGGTGAAGATAGTAGGACAATTCAAAATGAGTTGGAAGAGCTAGAGTAAGTTTTTCCTGGTGAAGTCGGGATATAATCTGGAGAAGCCGGAGGAAGATAATTTGGAAGGTTTGAGGAAAAGGCATCCTCCATATTGGAAGTAGGATAGTCGGGAGAAGACATCGTTCTGTTTAACAACCCAGGGGGCTGGTAAATAACATAAGTTATTTATTTAGTATATTAATAGTTATGTATCTTTACTACCATTTCGGAAGATATTAGCGGCACGGAGGACTCTTCTTGGATAGAAATAAAGAAATTAGTTATTGTAAGTTTAACCTTGTTATCTATAACTTGGCTCTTGATACCAAATACTGTAACACCCCCATTTTTACAATATATCAGCGGAAGCTAATCTGGGGTATTACTTCAAGGTACAACAGTCATAATCATAGAAAACGAATTAAAAATAGTTGTTTTTGAAAATTTAGTTATCATTCATTATTTCATCAGAGTTTTTACAAAAGAGAGGTCTCAAAATCTAAAACACAAAGTTTAAATGATAACAGTTTTGCTATCAGCAAGTCCTCGCCATTCCGTGCCATAAGTTGCTTAATTACCTGAGATAAAACATGCTAAAAAGTTAACACAAAGGTTGAGTGAAATTCATAGGTTTAAGTTTCAATTGTTGAATGCAAATTCGATATTGGGTTACATTGTTATACACCCGTTATTTGTAAAACAATTATTATTGTCGTTAGCTCATGAATTTGAAACCTTGGGATATATAATAATCACACGTTATAGCCCCAACTGGTGCCTTTGCCAAAACACCCGCAGTTATATTCTAATGATGTGCAATTGGTTACCGATATCACTGGGTACACCAACGGGGAGTCCAACCCAAATAGATCTATTCACAACATTCGCGCTCACTCCGTAGAGTAATTAACGGTTCATGATATTGGGGAATTAAAGGCAAAATAGTACTTAGGCAATAAATAAAATCGGACAGCATATACAAAATAATTGCATTCATGGTTTTAGTGTAGCCACCTCGCGGTTTATAAAACATTTGAAAGGATTGAAATGCGAGGCTTTGAACTCACACAGTGTTTGAAAGTAATAACATTGTTTATAAAATAAAACGAGTATGTAAAGAGTTTGCAAAGAAGCATTTGATTAGTCAATATATATATTTAATATAAGGCAAACACTCTTCGTCCATTTACTTTAGCCAAGGTTGGTTAGGAGTTCACAAAAAATAAAATTATATATGTTTGTCGGAGTTTGATTCCGGTCGTTACTTGTCCAACGAGGCTTGATGGAAATTCGAATAACGGAATTGATAAACGATGTTTGAATATGACAAGGTTATGATTGTTTTTCTATTTCTACAAGTTAAATATTTTTCGGATAATTTTTATTTTTATGAATTTTTTAAGATTTAAATGATTAAAATCTACAAAAATAATCCTAGAGCTAAAAATATTACCAATAAAAATTTATTAAAACTACACTAGATGGAGAAAGGTGCAGAAAACTAAGAAAAATAAAAGCCTAAATTATATCTAATTGATTTAAAGCTTAATTAAAAATAATTAAACTAAACCTAACTAATATTTTAAACTAAAACTAACAAGGACTAACAATGGACTAACGACAGGGACTATTTGTGACAAAAGACCAAATTAATTTTTTTTTAACCCAAGAACACCATCCCGATTTTAGTCAGGTCCCCCAAGTGTGATTTTCAAAAAGTCGTTTTTAAGCCAAAACGCAAAAACACGAATGTTGTTCACAACCTGTTTTTAAGCAACTTTATTAAAGAAACCTTGCAACAAATAAGCACTTATAAGCTCCAAAAAGCCAATTTAGTTGCTGATTGCACAAAGTAAGCTAATCATTTTGGTTTTTGGTATTTTGGAAGTTTAAGCTCAATTAAGGCCAATTCAAAAAGAAAGAGGTTTTGGAAAGCTTTTATGTTGCTTAATCTGATTTCCAAAAGCTTTTTCAACCAACACAACTTAACATAACTAAATTTGCATCAAAAAAAATAGTAAACTCTAACCTTTTTCATAAAGCTAAAAAACACCAATAAGCCAAAATGGTAAAAGGGGGCTTTAGGAAATAAGCTCGCAATGTGTCTTATTAAGCCCACCTATTCACTTTTTCCTATGAAGATTAGATAAACATACATTAAGAAAACAAAATTAACTTACTTTTTTTTGGATTTTTATGAAAATAGCACTTTTAAGACCTAAATTAAAGCTAAGAAAATAAGCAAAACTTTGAAAACCTTTTATCTAGCCTTCTTACCCTCAAACCTATATAAGCTAATCTTAAAAGCTAATTAAGCTAAATTAAGCACAGAGAAACTCAGCAGTTACTTACTTAGTGTTAGTTATGCTTGGTGTAGTAAAACACAAATGAAACTAAGAAATAAGAATATAAGCTAAAAACATATATTTAGTCTATCTTAATAAGAACTCTGGCAGAGATAAGCAATAGAATAAACGATGAATGGAAATAAGCTAAAAAACTAAAAACTTATAAACTCTTAAAATTACTTTGAAAAGGCGAATAAGCTTAAATAAGCTATATAAATTCAGTAAAAGTAAATGGCTTTATCTCTCTAAAAGCTAAGCAAATCTTAAATAAGCAGAAATAATAAGCTAATAAGCAAAAGTGAAAACCAACAGTACTAACAGTATTAACTATCTCCTTTTTTTAGTACTAATTGGAGTTAGTACTGCTAGCCTGGAGTTAGTATGCATAAGCTTTTTAAAAATCAAAAGAGGATCTAGCTATTACTAAACTATGGGTTAGTACTGCTTGTTCCAAACAGTCCTCAAAGTTTTCACAAATCATTTTTCTTTTTTTATTTTTATTTTAAGCTGATTAAAAACAGTTTATCAAATAACAAAATAAGACACTTATAAGCAGATTTCAATCAAGAATAAGCACTTAAATAAGCTGAATCAATCTAACAGTATTAACTCATAACTAACAGTACTAACTAAGAAATTTGCACAAATCACTTTTAAACTAACAACTAGCAAGGATAAGTAATAATCATCATGATTAAAGTTAAATAAGCAAAGATAGGTGAGCAAAATAATACTATAAGCAGTTCTATAGTAAATAAGAAAAATAAGAAAAAGAGAGACTTACAACTCCCTTGCTCAAAACAGGGTTAAACAAAGAGTCTACGAGCTCTAGCTTGTATAAAACAAGCTAGTGAGAGTCCATAAGCCCTTCCAGAACTGGCTTATCATCCATAAGCTGTGGTATATTTGAGTGTGAAAATTTTTACTTAAATTCTTAGTATTTGAGTTAAGACAAATGACTTATATGATTTTATAAGACTTAAAACATATTAAGTAAAGCTTTTAACAAAGGAAATACAGAGATTCAAAAATTGACTTAAAAACTCCAAATTTGCATTAAGACGAAAATTAAAGTTACAAGACTTGGAAGAGTAAAATTGCATAAAAATAAGCTAAAATTTAACTAAGAAAAATCGAGATCTTTTTTTTTCTCCTCTCTCCTCCTCCTTTTTTTTGGGTTACAATGGCCCTATTTATACTAAAAACTTCCTCCTTGGGTCTTCCAGCTGTGACTTTTTCTCGTGTTCTTTGAAGAGACAAACCCAAGGTGTGCTTGTTTGTGAGGTGATTTAAAACAAATCCCAGCCTTCATTTCTTTGTGCTTCTTGTGAGTCTCTAGCCATAGAAAGCTTGGAAAAAGTGTGGATTGTCAACTTGGTCAACTACATGGGAGGTGCGTGTTAGTGAGGAGGGGGAGAGTCTTATAAAGGGTTGTAGAGGTTGGCAAGGTAAAAGGAAGAAGAGACCCCGTGATTGTTCTTGGGTTTTGTTGGTGCGAGATAAGATGGTTTTGGGTAAGTTGGCAATTTCGGCCCCTCAAGTTATATTGCACCCAATTGCAATCTCAGCCCTTGTCTTTTTATTTTTGTAATACAAGTTAAGGTTTGGCAATTTTAGTCCCTCAAGTTGTATTTTCTTTATTTGGTTGACTTTTGACTTTGTCGGGGTTGACTTTCCTGTTGACTTTTTGACTTGACTGATTTGTCTTCGATTTGACTTTGTCTTTTTCCATTCGGCTCGGGTTTGTTTGTTTGTGCTTTCTTTTTGTCCTTTTCTTGAATATCCGTTCCTGCACAATACAAATGCAAACATACAAATACAATGTATTTTTGGTACGTTTTTAGTCTTTTAAGTCCGTTTTTAATGGAAAAATGGTATGTGTAATTAAGCACATACTCAAAAATCCCCATACTAAGGTTTTGCCGTATGCCTCACGCAATGTTACGAGTAACATCAAGAACCAAGAATCTTAATCCCCTTGACTAATAACCTTGAAAAGTAGCTAAGTGTTCGTCAAGGGAAACTAAAGAACCAATAGCTTCGACAAGTCCCGTTTTCACTATTTTTATATGTACACTAACTATCCTTAATATTTTTAGATTTTCTTAACTACCTGTTTGACTTCATTTATTTTATCAACACTAGGATCATAGAATGAGAAGCGCCCATAGAATAATCTACGGATGTCGATTGGGATAAATTCTTCGTATCGATTTTTCACTAGTCCCAAGCTAAGCGTAAAAACGAAATCACCGTTAAGTAAAGGTAAAGATGCTAACACTACTTATAACTATGACTTGTCAACTTTTTGCTCCCAATAATTATTCAATTAGTGTGATTGTGCTTAATTTTAAGTTAAATTTAGATCGACAATTTTAGAAATGTAGTATAGACTTATGTGCTACGATTATTTTGAAAAAACCTGGGAAAGGTAGATCACACCAACCAGCATATTCTCGATAGATCCAGCCGAGTTCGACTTAGGTTTATCAGGTTGGACCCCCTCCATCCTTTAGCAGATTTCTTAGATTTACCGCTAAATAAACAAATACTACTCAAAGCACGCAAACATCAAAAATTTAATGATCTCATTGGTGCGATTATTCCATGTAACGACCTTTCTTCTCGGAACGTCCCAGCCTTATCAGCTAAGTGCCCAGGTTTTTGACACCCCACGGAGAATACTTAATCGAAATAATCCACCGACGGCAACCAACAACTTTTGAAGTCTTAGAGCAAGTTATTCTTAGTTCAAAATTATACTTGAGTTTAGAAAAAGAAATCTTAACCATTAAATTTTCATTTATTGCTATATACTATCTAACCGTAATTTTTACATGACTTCAACATCGCCGCCTCCGACAAGATGTAGTGACTTAGTCTGACGACGGTTTCTTATTGATGACACTCACGAATGCACTTTGGCATTTATTATCTCACTATGGGCCTTGTTTTGAAGACTGCAACATCGGTTGTGAGCCGGCAAGATGCAGTAAACCTTTATCAGCCCACAGTTTATATATATATATATATATATATATATATTTTTTTTTTTGCAACATATTTTCCGTAATAGAGAAAATTTCGTTTTAGAAACTCAAGTATAAGGCTGAACTAAGATGAATATTTTCGTTTCCGAAAGAGCTTCTTTTTAGAAAAGTCGTTAAAGTTAAGCAAAATTAAGCACGTTTATTAGTCAGGTTAAGAGCTTCTGGAAGAAAAAGCGACAAGTTACACTTATAAGCTTTTAAGATTTCCAAATAATCCTTGTTTAGCATCCTACTTGTAAGTACCAATAATTTTGCGGTTCTTCGCAATTTAAATCTTAATAAAAAGGGTCCGCGAATGATTTTTGCTAATAAACTTCCGTTATTAATGGTTAAGGGACATTGCTAGGGCTCAACACGCCAGATCGAGTCAAATATTAATTCTCATACTACCCAATTAGGAAAGAAAAACTGTGACAAATAGACTTATTTTATTTTTGAATTTTTTTTTTTAAAAAAAATTTTCTGAAATTTTTTTTTTGAAATTTTGGTGGTAAAAACGGGATTACGTGACAACAACGGCTGCAGGCAAAATCAAATCGAAGATTCCCCCCCCCCCGTACTAGAACTTAAACTTCGTCCCTCGATGTTTTTCAAAGGTGTACTAGTAAATCTAAGGCTGTGTATTAGTGGCCATAAGATAAACGTTAGTTGGATTAGATTTTGGATACTGGATTCACAAAAATGAAGTGAGGATGTGAGAACTCTTGTGAATGAAAGACAAAATGAGAGCACGAGAGTCTTCACAATCCGGGAATCCTTGACATACAAACAAAACACACAAACACGGACCAAAACGGTAATGGAAGATGTAAGCCTCCTCACATAAAAAAAAAACAAACCTTATTACTAACATACTAATTGATAAGCTGGGGTGCTCTCACGAAGCGCTGGTTTAAGGTCGCTAAGCTTGACCGTCCCCAAATTTATTGGTCCATGGGAAGTCTGGAGTACGGGACTACCAAATTGTGGTAAGTGCCCTCAAAGTAGTGCTTCAAACGAGGGAACTTTCACTTTGCAAATTGGCCACGAGTTTTGGGATAACTCGACAGTGCCATATGGAAATCTTGGGTTACAGTGAAGGTCCACTCAGCGGATATTAAGCTTGCCCGAGAAAATCTTCAATCTAGAGTTAAAGAGGAGGACTCGATCACCGACGTTGAAAACGCGATTTTTGATCTTGGAGTCATGGATTCTCTTTGTTTTCTCCTTGTAAATTAAAGAATTTTCGTAGGCATGATCACGAAGTTCAGTAGTTCGTTAGTTGAATTTTCGGTGATCACCGCGCGCTTATTAGATCAAGTTTGTATGTTACGGGCCAGTAAGCTTTGTGCTCCAACTCAATAGGTAGATTGACATTGCCTTTCATATATAAAGCTTGTACGAGTGCACCAATGGGTGTTTTGTAAGCTGTACGGAAGCACAGGAGAGCGTTATCCAGTTGTCCAACAAAGAGGCACGATTTTCGCCACGATCCTTTCAGAAATTCGATTCAAAACCCGATATTAGATACCTAACTTGCCACTGTTTGTGGGTGATACGCGTGGAAGAAAGATGAGTGACTCGTATTTAAGCATGACCCTTGCAAACTGGTCACTTGCAAAAAATGGGTTCCGCGATCACTTATGATTACCGAGCCCGGGCACCAAATCTGGAGAAGATAGTTTTAGAAATTTGCAAACAACTCCGGGCGTCTTGGTGGGAGAGCCTTCGACTTTAACTCATTTTGATAAGTATTCGGACGGCCACGAGTATTATTTGTTCCCTATTGAAGACGGGAATCGCCCTAAAATCACGCCCCACATGTCAAAGATTTCAAAACTTGGATAGAGTTTTGTGCATTCATCACGTTGGAATTTTGCCTTGACGTTGACAAAGTCACATCGGGTGACAAAGTCATGTGCATCCTTATAGATGTGGGCCAATAAAATCCTGAATCTAAGATCTTTTTTGCGGAGTAATTGCGCACCGTAGTGGTCCCTGGTGGGTCTCCACTGTGCAAGCTTAGAGAATGTCAAACGCTTCTTGCCACGAAACACAACGCCTAATTACTTAGCCAGGCACAGATCTTGAATAGAAAGGGGTCGTCCCAGAAATAATGTTTGACATCTTTGAAAAACTTGTTTTTCTGTTGGGTCGACATTCCTTTGACAATGAAGTTCCCCGCGTGGTAATTTGCGAAATCTGCAAACAATGGGGTATTATCATCACGAATAGCAACCGATCCAAGAGTTTCGAGTGCAAATGTTTTCGTGATTTCCTTGTTCTCGAACTTATTTTGGTGAGGGTTCTCAAGTCTGGAGAGATGATCGGCGGCAAGATTTTCTGCTCCTTTTTTGTCTCAGATCTCAACATCGAATTCTTGGAGAAAAGGATCACCCGCAACAGTTTACCTTAGCTATCCTTTTTAGCCAAGAGATACTTTATAGCAGATGTCGGTGTACACTAGCTTTTGGACAAAACGAGATATGACGGAACTTCTCAAAAGCATTCATACGGAGAGTAAATTTTTTTCTGACGTAGTGTAGTGTGATTGAGATATCGGTCTTGTCTCTTCGCTGGCATAGTGAATTTGGTTGGAAATGCTTGTCTTTAGTTGCCATAGGATTGCCCTAATTGCAAAGTCGCTGGCATAAACTCATTAGTTCCGAAGGGAAAGTCCCAGTCGGAGCAATCAAAATCTGTGACTCGGTCATTTTCTTTTATGTGTATTAAGGTATTCGAGACACCTATTTTTGAGAAGAAAAATAGGAGTCTCTTTTTCAAGCAAGTGGGTCATTAGATGGGCAAATTTTTGAAAAGTTTTCTTGTTCGTATGAACTTCGGTAAAACCGGGCATGCCAAGAAAGCTTACGGGACACCTTTGACAGTAGTGGGGTCAGGGAGCTTGGCATATAACTTCATTTAGCACGATCGACTCAATTCCCGACTTAGAAATTTTGTGTCCAAGACAATGCCTTCTTTGACCATAAAAATGGTTTTCTCCCATTGAGGGACAAATGGTGTTTCACACGTTTTAACTTTTTTTCACAAATGAGGATAGGGCATTGTAGAGAAAGAATCCCGAAGACGAGATGACATCATGAACACTTCATAGTCTTATTTCGATCTTGTCATGGAAGGATGGCCATCATACATCGGTGTAACGTGTCTGTGCCATTACATGCCAAAAGGCATGCGGCGATAAGGCGAACGTTCCGTTATGGGCATGTGGAAAGTTGTCTTTCTTGATCTTGAGCAATGGGAATCTGAAAATTAACCGGAGAAACCATCGAGGAACAATAGTATTGTTTCCGCGAGTCTTTCGGAGCATTGACCATGATGGGAAATGGGAAATGGTCTTTTGGGTGGCCTCATTCAATCGTTTATCGTCAATGCCATCTCCACACCGTGACCAATCGGTCGGTATCAACTCATTATCATCATTCTTGATGACGGTTATGCCACTCTTCTTTGGTACACAGTGTACCGGGCTTACCCATGGACTGTCAGAGATCGGATAAATTAATCCGGCGTCAAGAAGTTTTTCAACCTCTTTTTTGATGACGTCATGAATTTTTGGGTTTACCCGTCTTTGAACTCTGAACATGTTGTTCGTATTCCTCTTCCATAAGGATTTTGTGAGTACAAAACTCTGGATCAACACCCTTGATTATCTTGTGGGACTTTAGAACCTGGATAAGAGCGCCTTCCTCATTCTTATAAATCTTTTGTATTATTACGGGAATGTGTCCCCTTCCAAAAATGACGTAGTCTAATGAGTGGCAAAGTCCTTAAGTTTCAAACCTCGGGAGGCTCATCAATATGATGATTTAACGTTTCAGCTTTAACTAACTTTGAGTTCTTCCGGTTTCTGATGAATTAATCTTTTGGATTGGAAGAGGAGGTATCGGTTCACTATTGAGACGTGCTTCTTAGGACAAGATTTGTCACCCTCCGGATCATAGTAAGTTTAGCGTCAATTTCTGATATTGGTCTCGTCTTTGATAGCCTATAAAAAGCATTGGCTTCTTAAAGAAGGAGAAAATTCACTATCCCGAAAAAGATAATGTTTTGAAGATTTGAAACAAATGGTTGAGAAACGGGGGGAAAGGATTACCATATGAACTGAATCAGAAAAACATAACTCACCCCTCCGTCTTTGCGGAGTATTCTTCACTTGGCCAATTCAATGACGTCGATTCGGGTTATGACGTCATATGATTTTTTAATTAGCCGTGTATCTCGGAAGTTGGTCCAGATTGAGGTGCTGGCATCTTTGCCAACCGAAGGGTTATTTCACCTTGTAAACATCTATCATCTCCGACTGGTCTTTAGAAACTTGTATCCCGAGAAATAAGGTACTCGGGGGTCTGGTTCACAATCTAGGACACGAAATCTGCCGGAAACATAGAACTTTTCACATTAAACGGAGGTCTTTGCTGATACGATTCGATTCCAGTGATTGAACGGTCCGCTAGCTCTAGCGTCATGCAAGTCGGGGTTAGTTCGGGAAGAGAGAGATCTTTTCAGACTGAATATGGCATAGTATTAATGCTTGCGCCGAGATCGGCAAGGCGTTGCATGTATTAATCCTGAAAATTCACATGGAATAAGATAATCCGGCAGGGTCTCTACGTTTTTTCGGTAATTGTTTAGGAATAACTGTTTGAGCAATTTCTCGTTCAATTTAGACATTTTCACTCAACTTTTCTTTGTCTCTGATAAAATGTGTTTAGAGTCGAGGGCAAATTTCGCATAAGCAGTCAAGGCATCCATTAAGTATTCGAATCTTATCTCTAAAGATTTCGTTGAATTTCTCAATTGAACGTTAGCTTGTATCACGGCGCCTTTCATCGTTTCTTCTTGAAGGAAACGGAATTGATGTTCGTTGGTTAGGCATCGGAGCACTAACGGGATCAACATCGGGCTCAGAAATTTGATTATGAGATTGGATTTGAACAACCGGAGGTTGAACGTCTTCGGTGCTTCCGTTATTAGTAGGAAGCATCGTGTCCTTTGTAATACTCGGTATCAGATTCATTACTTCGAAGTAGAAGATGATGTAGAAGGAATCGTGGGTCCTTGATATGCAAACACCACTCGGGCTGGTGATAACTTTCAAATCACCTTTTTTCGGGGGTTAGTAATGGTGTTACCCGAGAGAGTTCCCGAACCTGAAGTAGAGGCGGTATTAGAAATCACGAACTTGGAAAGCATGTCCGTTAAATTGGCCATTTGGTTTTGCAAGGTTTGGCCTTGGTTTTGGCATCACGCTTCCTAGATGCATCATTAGCCTTGACGTATTGCGTCAAAATCAGGTGTTGGGACACACTATGTGTCTGAGGAACAGGAGCTTGGTAAGCTGGTGGTTGATTAACCTGGGGACGGTAATTTGGGCTTGGTGAAAATTATACCTCGATTTTGATTGTAATTGTTTTCCCCGATTGAAATTGGTTTTGATTATTTCACTTGATGGTTTTGAACGGGCGGGAAAACAGGGAGGTCGATTTGATTTGGCCAACATTTGAGGTCGGTAACCAGTTTTCTTGGTTGAAATTTGCCGCAGCAGCTTGCGACACATACTCTTGGATGTTGTCACGATATATGTTGCATCGGTGCGGAGAATTTTGGTAAAAATGACCACCCCACAAGTTGCCACAAACTTTGCTCGACGCTTTTACGGGAGCTGGGGTTTGGTTTTTCTTATCGAGAATCAATGCTCTAACCATATCTTCAGTCTGAAATAGATGGAAACTGCTGTGTAGAAGAGCTCGTACTCACTTTGGACAAATGGCCTTGCTTCGTTGATTGACGAACTTTGGACTGGCTCTCAACGATTTTTAGGCACTCTCGAGGCATTTTATCCAGAAAGTTACCACCCGCAACGGAGTTCAATGAATCTTGATCATTCGAAATTTAGGGCATTTTGAATGTATCGAGTTGATGAAATTCTGGTAAACCATGAGCGGGCATCCCCTAAAAAAGATCATTGAATCGGTCCAATGCTGTAAAACGTTTCATCAAATTTTTGTTGAAATCTTGTGATTTCATTTCGAAGATTTGTTGTTTTAGAGGGAGGGAAGAATTTGTTAATGAATTTCGAAACAAGATCATCCCATGTAAGAATCGATCGAGGGGGCTCTTTTTCAAGCCAAATCCGGGCGGCTCCCTCGAGGGAAAATGGGAAAAGCATAAGCTTAACCGACGTACTCGGGACGTTCGGGAACTTCATCGTAGAAGTGATCTTGTTGAAATATCGGATGTGAGCATGTGGGTCTTCTTAATCATGTCCAAAAAATTGCTTGTTTTTGAACAAGTAAGTAAACCATCTTGATCTCAAAGTGTTCGCGGTAATTTCGGGAACAACGATCGCATCCTCGTAACCCTCGGTGGGTGCTTCGAGTAATTGCGCCATAGTACGATTATCGGCCATCGTAACTATGGGATGATTGAAAGTTTCTTGATTGTTATTTGGTTTCTCAAGATTGGGTGATTCAACAGAAGTTTGTCGGACTTGTTGTTGTCGACGATTACGGGCTTGAGAACGAGTGCGCATGCACAAAATGGAAATATAAAAAGAAAATTTACACTAATTTTTTTTTCAATGATTTATTCACAATGTATTTTAACGGACAATGAGGTAGGGACTAAATCTCATACAAGTTATCTACTTTACTTCACGGTAGCTCTCAAAAAGATAAACGCACAGGTGAGCGGAGGAGTAGGAATAGCGCGAAGCTTATTTCTCCTTTCGGGTCGTAGTTCCTCGGAACAACCCTCCTTATACCCACTTTATAGTTTGTTAATCTTTTCAAGGTGAGCCGTACGTCGTAAGAGACACAAATGACAAGTTTTTAAATCTTTTGTTCGAGTTGGGAACCAACAAGTTCACCGGAAGTTATTATGATAATACCTCAATTGAGAATATTATATTTTGGTATTTTTCCAATTTTGTGAATATTATTTCTTGAGTAAAGACACATGTTTTTAGGTAATTGGTTGAGGTGTTTGCTTTAATTATCATATATATATATGACGAATTCAATTTTTGGCGCCGTTGCGGGGGAGGCTGTGTAACGAATAATCGTTACGTTTGACATTTTGTTTTGAATCTGTGAATATTTCCTTCTATAAAAATTTAAATTTATAAGTACAAACTTATTTTTTCATTTCTTTTATTAGTATAATTATCATAAAAAAAACCCCAAGAAGATAAAAATCATTGGTCTTAATCAAAGAAATAAAATTCACAACTTGGTAAAAATACCAAAATATAATATTCTCAATTGAGGTATTATCATAATAAATTGGTGAACTGTTGGTTCCAAAACTCGAAAACAAAGATTAAAATACTTGGTCATATGTCGTCTTCTTACGATGTACGGTCACCTTGAACAAGATTAAACAAACTATATAAGTGGGTTATAAGGAGGGTTGTTCCGAGGAACTACGCACGAAAAGGAGAAATAAGCTTCGCGCTATTCCTACTCCTCCGACTCACCTTGTTGCGTTTATCTTTTGAGAGCTACCGTGAAGTAAGTAGATTATTTGATTGGTAGTTGTCCTACCTCATTTGTTCGTTAAAATATACATTGATGAATAATCATTGAAAAAACCGAAAAAAAAATTAGTTTGTAAATTTTCTTTTTATATTTCCATTTTGTGCATGCGCACTCGTTCTCAAGCCCGTAATCGTCGACAACAACAAGTCCGACAAAATTTGTTGGAATCACCAATCTTGAGAAACCAAATAAATCACAATAATGAAACTTTCATCAGTCCCATAATTCCGACGATGGACGATAATCGTACTATGGCGCAATTGCTCGAAGCACCCACCGAGGGTTACGAGGATGCGATAGTTATTCCGGAAATCACCGCGAATAACTTTGAGATCAAGCATGGTCTTCTGAATCTTGTCCAAAACAAGCAATTTTTTGGAAATGATAAAGAAGACCCACATGCCCACATCCGATATTTCAACAAGATCACTTCTACGATGAAGTTCCCGAACGTCCCAAATACGTCGGTTAAGCTTATGCTTTTCCCATTTTCCCTCGAGGGAGCAGCCCGGATTTGGCTTGAAAAAGAGCCCCCTCGATCGATTCTTACATGGGATGATCTTGTGTCGAAATTCATTAACAAATTCTTTCCTCCTTCTAAAACGACAAATCTTAGAAATGAAATCACGAGATTTCAGCAAAGATTTGACGAATCGTTTTATGAAGCATGGGACCGTTTCAATGATCTTCTTAGGGCATGCCCGCATCATGGGTTTTCGGAATTGCATCAACTCGATACATTCTATAATGCCTTGAACACAAATGATCAAGATTCATTGAATTCCGCCGCAGGTGGTAACTTTTTGGATAAAATGCCTCGAGAATGCCTAAAAATCATCGAGAGCAAATCCAAAGTTCGCACTTCCACCTCCGGTATCTCTCCCGATGTCTCCGAACTCAAAGATATGGTCAAAGCACTGCTCCTTGATAAGAAGAATCAATCCCAAGCTCCCGCTCACCAAACTCCTGCGTCCGTAAAAGCAGTCGAGGAAAGTTGTGTGACTTGCGGTGGAGCTCATTCATATCAAAGTTGTCCCGCCACCGATGGCAACGTGTATCATGACAATATTCAAGCTTACGTTTCTCAAGCCGCTGCGGCTAATTTCAATCAAGGAAATACCAGTGCCCGACCTCCAATGGTTGCAAACCAAATTCGACCTCCCGGTTTTCCACCTATGCAAAACCATCAAAACAACCAAAATCGGGGGATCAATTTCAACCAAAATCGGGGGAACAATTTTAACCAAAATCGGGGTAATAATTTCAGTCAAGGACCAATTTATCAACCCCAGGTTAATCAACCCCCAGCTTATCAAGCTCCTGTTTACCAAGCTCCCGCTCCTCAAACACAAGGTGTGTCTAAGACCGATTTTGATAGCTACGTAAAGGCTAATGATGCGGTTATGAGGAATGTGCAAAACCAGGGGCAAAACCTGCAAGCTCAATTGAACAACTTGGCTACTTCAAATCAAAGGCTTGAAAGTATGCTAAGTAACTTTATCAAAATGAATACCGCCTCTACTTCAGGTTCGGGAACTCTCCCAGGTAACACCATTACCAACCCGAAGGAAGATTTGAAAGGTATCACCACCCGAAGTGGTGTTGCATATCAAGGACCCGCGATTCCTTTCGACTTCCCATCTTCTCCTCCTAAAAAAAAAAAAAAAAAAAAAAAAAAAAATCGAAAGTGATGAATCGTGATACCGAGGTTACAAAGGACACGATGCTTCCTACTAATAACGGAAGCACCGAAGACGTCCAACCTCCGGTAGTTCAAGTCCAATCTCAAAATCCAACTTCCGAGCCCGATGTTGATCCCGTTAGTGCTCCAATGCCTAACCAACGAACATCAATTCCATTTCCTTCAAGAAGAAATGATGAAAGGCGCCGTGAAAAAGCTAACGATCAAATTGAGAAATTCTACGAAATCTTTAGAGATTTGAGTTTTGAAATTAGCTTTACGGATGCCTTGACCCTTATGCTGAAATTTGCCTCGACTCTAAAAACTTTAATCGAAAACAAAGAGAAGTTGAGTGAAATGGCTAGAACTCCATTAAACGAGAATTGCTCAGCAGTCATCCTAAACAAGTTACCGAAAAAACTTGGAGACCCTGGCCGATTTCTTATTCCATGTGAATTTTCTGGGATTAATACATGCAACGCCTTGGCCGATCTCGGCGCAAGCATTAATCTTATGCCATATTCCGTCTGGAAAGATCTCTCTCTTCCCGAACTAACCCCAACTTGCATGACGCTAGAGCTAGCAGACCGTTCAATCACTGAACCAATCGGTATTGCTAAAGACGTCCGTTTAATGGTGGGAAAGTTCTAGTTTCCAGCAGATTTTGTGGTCGTAGATTTTGAACCAGACCCCCGAGTACCTTTAATTCTCGGGAGAAGTTTCTTAAAGACCAGTCGTGCATTAATAGATGTTTACGAAGGTGAAATAACCCTTCGTGTTGGCAAAGAGGCCATCACATTCAATCTGGACCAAACTTTGAGATACACGGCTAATTACAATCATATGACGGCAAACCGAATTGACGTCATTGAATTGGCATGTGAAGAATACTCGCAAGAAGTCTTAGGTTTTTCTGATTCAGTTGCATACGGTAATCCTTCTCCGGATTACAATCCAATTGTTTCAAATTCTTCACCAACACTAACTCCTTTCGGGGATAGTGATTTTCTCCTTCTCGAAGAAGCAAATGCTTTTATAGCTATCAATGACGAGCCAATTTCACGGGAAATTGATGCTACTTACTATGATCTGGAGGGTGACATTCTTATTCTAGAAGCACTTCTCAATAGTGAACCGTTACCTCCTCTTCCGAATCATAAAGATTATTCACCCGAAATCCGGGAAGAACTTAAAGTTGTTGAAGCTAAATCATCATTTGATGAGCCTCCCGAGGTTGAACTCAAGGACTTGCCACCTCATTTAGAATACGCATTTTTGGAAGGCGACGACAAGTTGCCCGTCATAATTGCGAAAGATTTAAAGGATGAGGAAAAGGCAGCTCTTATCAAGGTTCTAAAGTCCCACAAGCGAGCCATCGCTTGGAAACTCTCCGATATCAAGGGTGTTGATCCAGAGTTTTGTACTCACAAAATCCTTATGGAAGAGGACTACGAACCAACAGTTCAGAGTCAAAGACGGGTAAACCCAAAGATCCACGACGTCATCAAAAAAGAGGTTGAAAAACTTCTTGACGCCGGATTAATTTATCCGATCTCTGACAGTCCATGGGTAAGCCCGATACACTGTGTACCAAAGAAGGGTGGCATAACCGTCGTCAAGAATGATGATAATGATTTGATACCAACTCGATTGGTCACGGGGTGGAGAGTGTGCATTGACTATAGAAAGTTGAATGAAGCCACCCGAAAAGACCACTTCCCATTACCCTTCATGGATCAAATGCTCGAAAGACTCGCGGGAAACCAATACTATTGTTTCCTCGATGGCTTCTCGGGTTATTTTCAGATTCCTATTGACCCGAAGGATCAAGAGAAGACAACATTCACTTGCCCATACGGAACTTTTGCCTATCGCCGCATGCCTTTTGGGCTATGCAATGCACCCGGCACGTTTCAACGATGTATGATGGCAATCTTCCATGACATGATCGAAAAGACAATGGAAGTGTTCATGGATGACTTCTCGGTCTTCGGGGATTCTTTCTCTACATGCCTATCCCATTTGGAAAAATGTTAAAACGGTGTGAAGACACCAATTTGTCCCTAAATTGGGAGAAAAGCCATTTTATGGTGAAGGAAGGCATTGTTCTTGGACACAAAATCTCTAAGTCGGGAATTGAGGTCGATCGTGCTAAAGTTGAAGTTATAGCCAAGCTCCCTCACCCGACTACTGTCAAAGGTGTCCGTAGTTTTCTTGGGCATGCCGGTTTTTACCGACGTTTCATACAAGACTTTTCAAAAATTGCCCGTCCAATGACCCACTTGCTTGAAAAAGAGACTCCATTTTTCTTCTCAAAAGAGTGTATCGAATCCTTTAATACACTTAAAAGAAAATTGACTGAGGCTCCAATTTTGATTGCTCCCGACTGGGACTTGCCCTTTGAACTAATGTGTGATGCAAGCGACTTTGCAATTGGGGCAGTCCTAGGGCAACGAAAAAACAAGCATTTCCAACCAATTCACTATGCCAGCAAAACAATGACCGAAGCTCAAGCACACTACACTACGACCGAAAAAGAATTACTTGCCGTAGTGTACGCTTTTGAGAAATTCCGATCATATCTCGTTTTGTCCAAGAGCATAGTGTACACGGACCATTCTGCTATAAAGTATCTCTTTGCTAAAAAGGATGCTAAGGCAAGATTGATGCGGTGGATCCTTTTGCTCCAAGAATTCGATGTTGAGATCCGAGACAAAAAAGGAGCAGAAAATCTAGCCGCCGATCATCTCTCCAGACTTGAGAACCCTCACCAAAATGAGTTCGAAAACAAGGAAATCACGGAAACATTTCCACTCGAAACTCTTGGATCGGTTGCTCTTCGTGATGATAACACCCCATGGTTTGCAGATTTCGCAAACTACCATGCGGGGAACTTCATTGTCAAGGGAATGTCGTCCCAACAGAAAAACAAGTTTTTCAAAGATGTCAAACATTATTTCTGGGACGACCCCTTTCTATTCAAGATCTGTGCTGACCAAGTAATTAGGCGTTGTGTTTCGGGACAAGAAGCTTTTGACATTCTCAAAGCTTGCCACAGTGGACCCACCGGGGGACACTACGGTGCCAATTACACCGCTAAAAAAATCTTCGATTCAGGATTTTATTGGCCCACGATCTACAAGGATGCCCATGACTTTGTCACCCGATGTGACATTTGTCAACGTCAAGGCAAAATTTCGCAACGTGATGAGATGCCACAAAACTCTATCCAAGTTTGCGAAATCTTTGACATTTGGGGCATTGATTTTATGGGGCCGTTCCCGTCTTCAAGAGGGAACAAATATATACTCGTGGCAGTCGATTACTTGTCAAAATGGGTTGAAGCGAAAGCGCTCCCCACCAATGATGCCCGAGTTGTTTGCAAATTTCTTAAAACTCTCTTCTCTCTCCAATTTTAGTGCCCCTCGGCAATCATAAAGTGATCGCGGACCCATTTTTGCAATGACCATTTTGCAAAGGTCATTCTTAAATACAATCCAGCTCATCGTCACTCCACCGCGTATCACCACAAACAAGTGGTAAGTTAAGGTAATCCAATCGTGGCTTAAAAAGATTCTTAAAAGGACCGATGGCGAAAATCGTCCTCTTGGTCGGACAAACTGATGACGCTCTTCTGGGCCCTTCCGTACAGCTTACAAAGAACACCCATCGGATTGCACTCCGTAAACAGCATGTATATGGAAAAGCATGTCATCTGCCGGTCGAGTTGGAGCACAAAGCTTACTGGGCCCTTAAGCATACAAACTTTGATATCAAAACCGCGAGTGATCACAAGAAAAGTCAGCTCAACTAACTTAAAGAACTTTCTGTGATCCATTCCAATGAAACTCTTTGATCAATAAATCGAAAACCAAGAGGATCCACGATGCCAAGATTAAAAACTGTGTTTTCAACGTTGGTGATCAAGTTCTCCTCTTTAAATCTCGATTAAAGATTTTCTTCGGCATGTTGAAATCTCGTTAGTCCGGACCATTCACCGTAATCCAAGTCTTTCTGTATGGCACCGTCGAGTCATCCCAAAACTCTGGGCCTAACTTCAAAGTAAATGGTCATCGTTTGAAACACTATTTTGGAGGGGACATACCAACCAAGGTTGTCCCGGAACTCCAAACCTTCCCCAAGGACCAATATAATTGGGGACGGTTACAAGCATAGCGTACCATAAACAAGCGCTTCGTGGGAGGCACCCCATGCTTATCAGTAGTATGTATTATGTCGGTTAATGAATAAGTGGTTTTATGTATGAGCGGCTTACCTTTCCCTTACCCGTGTTTGTGTCCCATGTTTGTGTGTTTTTTGTATGTCTAGGATTTTCCCGTGATAGTGAAGACTCTCCTGCACTCAGAGTTGGCCCTCACTCAACAAGAGTTCACATCCTCAGCTTCATTTTAGAAATCGATATCCAAATCTAATCGACTAACGTTTTATCTTTTGGCACAATTAATAAACGGCCTTAGATTTACGTAGGTACTCTTCAAAACATCGAGGACGATGTTTAGTTCTAGTATGGGGGGATCTTTGATTTGATTTTGCCAGCAGTCGTTGTTGTCACGTCATCCCGTTTTTACCACCAAATTTTTTGCAAAAATACCAAAAAATTTAAAAATTTAAAAATTTTCAAAAATAAAATATGTGTTTTGTCACAGTTTTGACTTTCCTAATGGGTAGATAAGAATACATTTTGACTCGATCGAGCGTGTTGAGCCCTAGCTTTGTCCCTTAACCATTTAATAAACGAAAGTTTATTAGGCTAAGCATTCGCGGATCCTTTTATTAGGGATTTTAAATTTGCGAAGAACGAGAAATGATAGTGTTATTTACCATAGGATGCTAAACCAAGGATTATTTGGAAATCTAAAGCTTATAAGTGTATCTTAACGCTTTTTCTTCCGCAGCTCTATAACCTGACAAATAAACGTGTTAAATTTTTCTTTAACTTAAACCGACGAGTTTTCAAAAAGAAGCTCTTCCGAAACGAAATATTCATTCTTAGTTCAGCCTTTAAACTGATTTTAAAAATAAATTTTCTCCTACGAAAAAATGTAGTTAAAAAAAAATATAAAAGAATAAAAAAAAAATAAAAAGATAAAAATCAATAAGTGATGCAAAGTCTAAACCAGTGGCTGGATCAAAGGTTTTATACTGCATCTTGCCGGCTCACAACCGATTTAAGAGTCATTCAAAACAAGGCCTATATGAGATAATAAATGCCAAAGTCATTCGTAAGTGTTTTATCAATAAGAAAACCGTCGTCAGACTAAGTCACTATATCTTGTCGGAGGCGTGGCCGATGTTGTAGTCATGTAAATGATTGGGGATGGCGTTAATTAGTATAATATATACCTATAAGATAAATTTAATGGTTAAGATTTATTTTTCTAAACCAAGTATACTTTTTGAACTAAGAATAACTTGCGTTAAGACTTCAAAAGTTTTGGTTTGCCATTGGTAGATGTTTCTAGGAATAGTCCTCACAATGAGATCATTAAATTTCTTTGATGTTTTGCGTACTTTGAGTAGTATTTTTTTTAACGGTAAATCTAAGAAATTCGCTAAAAGGGTGGAGTATCCCGCAATTACATTGCAACATATCACCTGTAGGGGTCTCAACCTGATAACCTATGTCGAACTCGGCTGGGATCTATCGAGAATATGCTGGATGGTGGTGATCTAGTCTTTCCCCAGATTTCATCAGAAAATCGTTATGCACGTAAACTGTACTACTTTCTAAAACTGTCGATCTAAATTTAACTTAAAATTAAGCACAATCACACTAATTGAATAATTGTCGGGAGCAAAAAGTTGACAAGTCATAGTTATAAGTAGTGTTAGCATCTTTACTTGTACTTAACAGTGATTTTGTTTTTACGCTTAGCTTGGGACTAGTGAAAAATCGGGGACGATGAATTTATCCGTCAGGACATCCGTAGATTATTCTATGGGCGCTTCTCATTCTATGATCCCAGTATTGATAAAATAAAGGAAGTCAAACATGCAGTCAAGAAAAGAAAAAGGAAAATCCAAAAATATTAGGGATAATTAGTGTACATAAAAAAAAAATAGTGAAAACAGGACTCGTTAAAGCTATTGATTCTTTAGTTCCCATTGACAAATGCCTAGCTACTTTTCAAGGTTATTAAACTGAGGGGATTGAGATTCTATGTTCTTAAGTGTTTTACTTCATAACATTGCGTGAGGACACGTGCTATATCTTTAGTATAGCGGGTGATTTTGGTATTGTGTGTAATTACACATACCTTTTACCTTAAAAATCGACCCTAAACGACCAAAAACGCACATAAAATGCCATATATATGCTTGTTTTTGTGTTTGTACTGTGCAGGTACCGAATATTCACTAAAAGACAAAAATCAAAGCCAAACCGGACAAAACCGAACACGGATTTGGAAAGAGCGCGAAAAACTGAGGCCAAGGGTACAAAAGGATTAAAAACGGAGCTCAAACAGAAATTACCGGATCGACTCGACAAAGTTTGCGCATTTAATGAAGACAAAACGAAGTCAAAGTCAACCCCAGGATACGTCGTTGGAAAAGGAATCGAAAACCGAACCCGAAAAACAAAAGTGTTAAAAGTGGGCCCACCCGTACCCACCTAGTGGGCCCGGATCAGCCCACTTTATTTTAAATAACCCATTACTAGCCCATTTCCTTTTAAACAAACGTTTCACAGAAACTTCGCCCATTTCTTTTCAACTGGCCCAAACCTTATTAACCCCTTAACAGTCGTTAACCCTTAACCCGTTAACCCTTTTTCACTGTTAGTCCTTCAAGGACTAACATTGTTAGTCCTTGAGGACTAACGGTGCAACTCCCTACCCAACCTCAAGGACCAAACATGTAAAAAAAACAAGGACGATGGTTGTAAATCAAGCATACACTTTCAGGGGTGAACCCTACCCAAACTGCCTAACCTTTTTACCCTGCACCCTTATAAGTTTTTCCCGCCTTTTCCACTGTTCATCTCTCCCACCTTTTACCCTGCAACCATGAAAAAACTCAAAGGATAAAAACTCTCCCTCTCCTCCACTAGCTACCCTTAGTCACATGTTACACATCCACCTTGGTAATCCAATGTTGAGCATAAAATTCGATGGCTTGATTAGTTCAAAATGAAAGCACAAGATGACTTGGATGGCTAGGATTACTTTTGAGTTTACTGCTCAACACAAGAAACCCAATAGCATGTTCTGATCTCATAAGAAGAAACACAGCAAGCAAAGACCTAGATTTCTAGTCTATGTAGTATAAATAGGTCTTATGTAAAGCCCTTGTGGCTATCTAGTTGTTTAGTAGTTAGCTTTTAATATAGTCTTATTTTAGTTGCTTATTTACTGCTTATCTTGCTTATTATGTAGTTTTTTTAATGAAAATTTTCCTTTGAGCTTATTACTGTTAATCTGCTTATTGTTTGCTTATTTATACTTTTTACTGCTTATTTATGTTGTGTAATGCTTATTATACTTGCTTGAAATTTGTGCCAAGTTATTTGGTCGGAAATTTATGATAAAACTGTCTAAAAGCCCTTAAACAGCTTAGTGCTTAATGGGCCATAGTTCTGAGTGCTTATTTGTGGTTCTTATTGCTTAACAATGCATTATGCTTTTCGTCTCTGATGTAAAAACACTTAGTAAATCGGTTTTTCATCTTTAAAGGTGTTTGACACAAGGGCCCTAATGGTCAAATTGGTAATAAAAAACCACTTTGGGTCCATAATAAAGAAAATAAAAAAAGCCAACTTTTGAACATCCTTAATTGTAAGTGTTTTTTATCTGTTTTCAAAGTTTTTTAAGTTTAATAGTAAATTTTAATCATTTTTCCAAATAGTAGTAATAAATCTGAGTTTTTCACTGCTTATCAAATGGTTTTGGTCTATGATGATTGTTAAAAAGTATTTTTTATGATCTTGTTACTCTCCCTTTTAGTACCCAAATGCAATAGGTTAGTAACATTTAAGTGTTCATTGGAATTTTGCATTCCAGTTCTTTAGATTTTAGTTTCAAATAGCCCTTAATTCAGCACCTAGTTTTCCATATGCTCCCCTTGAGTTTAAGCTATGATTTTTAGTAATTAAGTCCTTGTAGGGTAACCAATCCATTCTGTTTAAAGCTTATCATAGTTTTCAAACCCTTTTGCTAGTTAAATTCCTAAGCGAATATGCTTTTTTTTTCTTATTTTAGAAATCCAATCTCAGCACTGCTGATGTTTTTGCCATTTCTTTGCTTTTTTTTAGTTAAGTTTTATTTCAAACCTTATTGTCTTTGATGCTTATTGTAGTTTAGAATCTATTAATTAAGCTAGTATAAGCCCCTTAAGCCATAAGAGTCCTTATAGTAGTTTAAAAATAAGCCTAAAGGTGCCTCAGAGGCTGTTTGGCCTATAGGTTTCCCCTAAGTGCTTATTTCTTTTTTTTCCATTGATTTTCAGCTAATTTACTTGGCTTATTTAAGCTCTTATATGCTTATTAGATATAGTGTATTATCTGATTTTGCTCATTTGCTTCCACATCATACTTATTAGTCATTAAAAAGCTAGGATAGTTTAAGATTTAAGCCTTTTGTAGTATAGCCATTCTGCCAGCTTAATGGGGCTTATTCCTGGCTTATTGGTTTGCCTATTTTCCTTCCTTTTGTTTATTGGATGTTGCTTGTTATCTGCATTTGCTTATTTTTACTTTTTATTTTTCTTATTAGTTCTTTAAGCCATAAGTAATTTAGCCCATTTAGCACTTAGTAATAATTTAGTGTTCTGTTTGTTTTAAAGTGCTTATTTCCCAGCTTATTGTTAGATTTCAAAAATAGTTGTTAGTTTTAAAAAGTCCTATTTTTAAGTGCTCTTTCAGTTTGTGTAAAAAAAGAGGGTAAAAAAAATAAGTTTACAAAAAGGGCAGGCATGGGTTTCGAACATGACCTCCCCTTACACTAGTCTCCACACTCAACACACACAAACCACTCGCCCCTTGTGTCTTTTCTAGGTTAAGTCTTTGCATCATTAAAATCTTTTATATGCAGTTTCCCTTTTGCATACCAGTTCTTAGTTGCTTTATTATCTGCTTATTTATAAGCTGCTTTTCAAGTTTAGCATTTTTTCTTTAAATCTCATAACACTTCCAAGTAAATTTATTAATAATTTTTCTAGATTTATATAACTGTTTAGCTATTTTTTATCATTTAATTCTTTATTTCAGTTTTTATTCATAAAAAATAAAAAAAAAATTAGAAGAAAAAATATAAATCTTTATTTTTTAAATTTTCTATTTGTCGTATAGTATCTAGGAAAAATAAAAGTGTTTATCGTAGGTATTTTTTCAAAAGAGTTCAATTCTAAATAGAAAAAAAAAAGAAACGTGATTCTATTCCCGTTTTTTGTTATGAACTCGTTTTTGTCTTAACTAACTCCGTTTTCGATCTAGTTTCTTTTTTAACTTCTTTTTTTGTCATTTAGAACCCATTTTAAGTGAAAAATTCATTCTAGGGTTTAAATTGTGTAATTTAGGTTTTTGACCCTCGTTTTTTCGAAACCCGTTTTTAGGTTATTAAGTCATATAAGCCTTTCGTTTTTAGTTTTAATTTAATCGTTTATGCAATTTAACTTTAGAAATAAAAACAATCATAACCTTGTCATATTCAAAACATCAATCATCAATCCGTCATTCGATTTTCAATTGCACACCTCGTTGGGACATAACGACCCGGGAAATCAAACTTCCGGTTAAATATATATTTTAATTTGAGAATTCTTAACCAATCCTTGGCTAAAGGTAATTGGTTGATTATTTTCCTATATTATTATATATATACTATTGACGAATCAGTTCCATATGGAAAAACTTGGGTGATGGTGAAAGGTCCCAACCAACGGGTTTTAAGCTTTCCCGAGAATATCTTTAGACGAGAATTGATGAGTAAAACTAGATCACCAACATTGAAAATGCGGTTTTTTGATCTTAGAGTCATGAAGCTTCTTCGTTCTCTCTTTCTATATCAAAGAATTCTCGTATTCTTGATCACGCAGCTCATTAAGTTCATTAAGTTGAAGCTTCCGGTGATCACCCGCGGTTTTAAGATCAAAATTAGCATGTTTCAAGGCCCAATATGCCTTATGCTCTAACTCAATAGGTATATGACAAGACTTTCCGCACACGAGCTTATAAGGAGTACAACCAACTGGTGTCTTGAAAGCGGTACGGAATGCCCATAAAGCGTCTTCTAACTTATCGGACCATGAGGCACGGTTTTCACCAACCGTCCTCTCAAGAATACGTTTCAAGCCACGATTTGAAACCTCCAATTGTCCACTCATTTGTGGATGATAAGCGGTAGCAAGACGATGAGTGACCCCATACTTATACATTACTTTAGCAAATTTATCATTACAAAAATGGGTCCCACGATCGCTTATAATAGCTCTAGGAGTTCCGAATCAGGCGAAAGAGATTTCAAGAATTTTACTACAACTCGAGCATCATTAGTGGGGAGTGCCTTCGCTTCTACCCACTTTGATAAGTAGTCAACGGCTACGAGAATGTACTTATTCCCTTGTGAAGACGGGAATGGACCCATAAAATTGATACCCCATACATCAAAGATTTCACAAACTTGAATAGCGTTTTGAGGCATTTCATCTCTTTGTGAAATTTTGCCTTGATGTTGACACGTATCACAAGATTTGATCATAGCATGGGCATCTCGATATATGGTTGGCCAAAAAAACCCGGCATCAAATACTTTCTTAGCGGTGAAATTGGCACCATGATGGCCCCCGGTGGGTCCCTCATGACAAGCTTTGAGGATATCAATAGCTTCTTGGCCATGCACACACCGTCGAATGATTGATCCCGCATTAAATCGAAATAAGTAGGGTGATCATCCGCAAAAAAGTAATGGTTAACGTCCTTAAAGAATTCTTCTTTTTTGGGACGACATCCCTTGTCACATAAAAGTCACCGCATGGAAATTTGCAATGTCAGCAAACCATGGGGTACTTCCACTAATTTTACCAAGAGTTTCTAAAGGAAAATTTTCATTTATGTCTTTATTTTCTAACACATCCTTAATAGAGTCACAAGTCTAGATAAATGAACGGCCGCTAGTATTCTCCTTCCTTTTTTTATCACAGATAGATATCAAATTCTTGTAGGAGAGAACCCACCCCCCCCCCCACCCCCAAACCCCCGGGGGCCAAAACCGGGCGGAGGGCGGGGGGGGGGGGGGGGGGGGGGGGGGGGGGGGGGGGGAAATGTGGTAAACCAAATAGTTAGAGGATGCATCTTGTTTACTAAGAAGGCATTTTAGAGCCGAGTGATCCGTATATACTATGCTTTTAGATAAGACAAGATATGGCCGAAGCTTTTTAAAAGCATAAACAACGTCAAGCATTTCTTTCTCCGTTGTGGTGTAATGAATTTGAGCTTCGGTCATTGTCTTACTAGCGTAATGTATAGGCTGAAAATGCTTCATCTTTCGATGTCCCAAAACCGCACCAATCGCAAAATCGCTTGCATCGCACATAAGTTTAAAAGGTAGGTTCCAGTCGGGGACAACTAAGATCGGAGCTTCGGTAAGCTTCTTTTTAAGAGTCTCGAAAGCATCAACACAATCCTTAGAAAACACAAACGGTGTTTCCTTCTCAAGAAGGTGAGTCATTGGTCTAGAAATTTTGGAAAAGTCTTGGATAAATCGTCGGTAAAAACCGGCATGACCTAGGAAACTCCTAACACCTTTTACGGTAGTCGGATGAGGGAGCTTAGCGATAACAACAACTTTTGCTCGATCGACCTCAATCCCAGACTTTGAAATTTTATGTCCTAACACAATTCCTTCTCTACACATAAAGTGACATTTCTCCCAATTTAGAACTAAATTCGTGTCTTCACACCTTTTTAGCATCTTTTCTAAATTGGAGAGACATGAATCAAAACTATCCCTAAAAACCGAAAAATCGTCCATAAAAACTTCCATAGTCTTTTTGATCATATCATGAAATATGGCCATCATATACCTTTGAAAAGTTCCGGGCGCATTACACAAACCAAAGGGCATGCGACGGTAAGCGAAAGTTCAATATGGGCATGTAAAAGTGGTTTTTCCTTGGTCTTGGGGATCTATTGGGATTTGAAAATAACCCGAAAATCCATCTAGAAAACAATAGAACTCATTTTCGGCTAATCTTTCTATCATTTGGTCCATAAATGGTAATGAAAAATGATCTTTTCGAGTAGCTTCATTTAATTTCCTATAGTCAATACAAACTCTCCACCCGGTAACTAAGCTTGTCAGAATTAATCTTCTCTTCATTACAACAACGTTTTTTTTTATTTTTAAAATACCTCCCCTTTCGTGGGAACACAATGCACTGGACTAACCCCATGACTGTCGAGATCGGGCTAAATCAATCCGGCATCAAGAAGCTTTAAGACCTCCTTTTTTATACCTCGTGAATTTTGGGTTACCCGTCTTTGAATTTGAACGTTGTTTTGTAATCAATACCTCCATCAAGATTTTGTGAGTACAAAAACGAGGGTCGATACCCTTGATGTCGGTGATTTTCCATGCAATGGCCCATTTATGTGATTTAAGCACCTTTAAGAGAGCTTCTTTTTCATCATCTTTTAAACCTTTTGCAATAATTACGGGTAACTTTTCGTTTTCTTCTAAGTAAGCATATTCCAAATAAGATGGTAAATCTTTTAACTCTAATTCCGGAGGTTCGTCAATTGAGGATTTTGCCTTGATTACTTCTCCTTGCTTTAGGTCCATCGGAGGGAGTTGAAACGGGTCATTATTTAATAATTTTTCAATTAAGCGAATATCTCCCTCCGGATCGCAATCGGCATGATCAATTTCCGGTGAAATCGAATCATTTCAATCTCTTCTAAAATGAATTCGGAAGTAAGAGGCTCAGACGTCGGGGTGGGATTGCCACCCGAAGATTTATTAGAAAATCCTAGCAATTCCGGAGCATACTCCTCACAAACTTCATCAATGATGCCAATTCGGTTTACCGACTTATCATTTGTAGAGGAGTATCTCGTAGTTTGATCTAGATTAAAAGTGACGGTTTCGTTATCAACCCGAAGGGTTATTTCTTCTCCATAAACATCAATTAAAGCACGACCGGTCCTCAAAAAGGATCTCCTAAGAATGAGAGGAACTCGGGGATCGGCTTCAAAATCTACAACAACAAAGTCGGTAGGAAAGTGAAATTTCCCAACTTTGACAAAAACGTCTTCGGCGAGTCCTTTAGGTCTAGTAATGGATCGATCCGCTAACTCTAAAGTCATTCGTGTGGGGGTAAGTTCGGGTAGGGAAAGCTTTTTCCAAATGGAAAGAGGCATAAGATTTATGCTCGCGCCGAGATCGGCCAAGGCGTGACATACATCCATTCCTGGGAAATCACATGGTATAAGAAATTTGCCGGGATCTCCAAGCTTTTCGGGAAGCTTTTTTGAGAGCTTCGCCGAAAATTCGTCTTTCAACGTATCTTTAGCTAATTCAAGCAACTTTTCTTTATTCATAAGCAAACTCTTAATTGTAGGAGCAAATCTTGGCATCAAAAGTAAAGCGTCCGCGAAGCTTATGTCGAAGCGCAAATCTTGAAAGATTTGAAAGATCTTCTCCATTTGATTCGAAGCTTTGTCACGGGACTTTTGATCATTACGTCTTGAAGGATATGGAATAGTCAGTTTAGGTAAAGTCTTTGGAACATCAGGTTCTGGAATCAGAATGGGACTAACCAGAGGTGGGATTTGAGCGGTACTTCCTTGGAAATTTGATTTCTCTTTATCCGTTGTCTCCTCGGTTTCTCGTTCCACTACCTTTTTAGGAGAAGGATTAGTAGGAATCGAGGGTCCCTCGTAAGCAACACCACTTCGAGTAGTGATTGCTTTCATCTCACCCTTCGGGTTTGGAATGGTATTACTCGGAAGAGTACCCAAAGTTGAGGCTTGGTTTTGAAAGAAACTTCCTAAAATACTTCTCATATCATTTCCTAGATTTCTCCTAAGATTTTCTTCTTGTTTACTAAAATTCCCCCTTAATTCATTAATTTGACTTTGTAAATTTCTCATTAATGACTCATTAGCTTTTGCATAAGCTAAAAATTCATTTGGAATTCCTTGTTGAACTTGATTATTAGGAACTTGAAAAGGTGGGTTTTCAAATCCTTGATTTTGAAAATTCGGTGCATGAGTAATTGGACCTTGGTTTTGAAAATTTGGTGCATGATTATTTGAAGCTTGAAACCTTGATTACCATGAAAATTATTTCCCCGATTAAAATTAGTCCCTTGACCTTGATTTTGATAATTCCTATTTTGACCATTGTTTTGCATCGGAGAAAAACCTGGTGGTGCCATGTAGTTGCTAGCACGATTTGGAGGGGCTACTTGATTGTAAGTACCCGTTGCCGCACAAACACTAGATTGATTGTTATCGGTATTAGGACAATTGTACCAAGCATGAGGCCCACTACAAGTAACACAAATTTCCTCAACCGCTTTAACCGGAGCGGGAGTGACAACTTTCTTAGAAACAATCTCAACTAAGGTCGAAATTTGATCCGCAAGCTTATCAATTCTCTCATCCGTTTTACTAACACTTTCCCTAGAAGTCGTATTCGTCCTAGAAACATTCAATTTATTTCTTGAATAACAAACTTTTGATTTATTCTCAATTATGTTCAAAGCTTCTCTAGTCGTCTTACTTAAAAGATTTCCACCTGCCGCGGCATTTAAGGAGTCTTGATCATTCTCGTTTAAACCGTTATAGAAGGTATCACCTTGAGTTAACTCCGTAAATCCGTGGTGGGGACAAGCTCTAAGCATTTTCTTAAATCGTTCCCATGCTTCACTAAAAGTCTCCTCGAATTTTTGTGTAAAATGAGAGATTTCATTTTTCAAGTGAGTGGTTTTCGAAGGAGGGAAAAATTGATTCACAAATTTGGTTACGAGATCCTCCCAAGTCAAAATAGAATTAGGTAGTTCTTTCTCGTACCAAACTTTAGCGGCCCCCTCAGTAATATGAAACATCTATTACTAATAACCAGTCGTTCGGTACATCTCTAAATCGTAAAGTCGAGGTAATCCTTTTGAAACTATTAATAAGAGCGTGGGGATTTTCCCTCTCATAACCGTGAAACGGGCTAGCTTGAACTAGTTGTAACAAATTCGTCTTGATTTCAAAGTGATCCGCATTAATTTCCGGTAAAACGATAGCTTCTCCATACCCTTCCGTGGGTGCTCGAAGTAGCTCTTCCATTGTACGTTCCACCATTGGTGCAACTTCAACGATAGTACGAAGCTCGGGTTCGACTACGTTTGAACATTCTTTGCTATTTCGACTTGGTCCCTTCGTCGATTCCGTGGAACAAACCTCTTAATAGCTTATGTCACAAAAAGGTGCGCCTTTTCGTAATGACACAAAAGGTAAATTTTTAATCGTATGTTCGAACTTATTAATGGATATTCACAAATCTCTAGTAAGAGAATTAAATTGAATTTTTGTTATTTTATAATTAAGAGAAAAATAAAATTCAAAATCCGAAGAGAAAACTATTTTTTGTATTTTTTTTTGTATTTATTTAACTTCTACTTATAGTAAAAAGAAAAGAAAAATATATTTTTACTTTTTATATTTTTTTAATTTTTTTTTAATTTTTTCAAAAGACTTAACTTTCAAAGACGAAAGGTTCTTCAAATCGCGATCGACAAATTCAAACGAAGGAATCTTAATCACAAATCTCCGGCAACGGCGCCAAAAACTTGATACGCTTCAAGTATATATATACGTAATAATATCAAAGTATAAAGAAATTTACTAAAAATCCTTGAGGACAAAGATTTAAAGTAAAAAATCTACACAAAAATATCCTACGTTTAGCCGATAAGTGATTACCGGGTTGTTTTCCCAAAGACTTATGAAATTGAGACCTCGTTTGTTATTTGGACAATGACTTGAATTGGAGTTCGAAAGAAATTGTTTTTAAAATTCCTAATAGTGAAGCAATCGAAAGCAACTTAAAACTAACTACGAAAAATGTTAACGGGCATTAAGATAAACGCGACAAATAAGCAATTGAACTAAAATTAAACCCTAAATGATTTTCTAAACTTTTTCTAATCCTATTTAACTATTTAAAAAGAAAAGGCTAAGGAAATTCTAAACCGAAGGATGAAACACTAAAAATTAAAGAAAACGTGAACGGGAACAAATCCGTTTCTTTACAAATGAAATCACACAATATTAACCTACAAAGTATTTTAAAACCTAAGCCTAGAAGATATTAAAAGAAATTTTAAAAAAAAAGAATAATTTTTTGATTATATTTATCTTTTTTTTTTAAGTTTTTAAATGTTTTAAACAAAATTAAATGATTTAATAAATACAAAACTTACTCTCAAAATACTAGGAAAATTACTAAACTGTATTAAGTAAGACAGAGTTAATAAAAATACTAACTAAAAATAGCTTCGGGGAAATAATCTTAAAAGCAGATAAATAAGCTACGCTTTTATTAATAAAAAAAAGAAATGTAAAAACTGTATAAATTAATTAATGTAGGATGCTGTTTGAAAAAGGACCCAAGGGCGCTTGGGACCGTGTGGTTGATTTGGGACGAGTGTGTGTAAGAGCAAGAGGATACAGGTTCGAATCCTGCCTCATTGCTTTTGCACTAATTTTTTTTAATTTTGAAAACATTAAAAACAAAGTTATATACGACAACTAAAAACTAACAACTTTTGAAAAACAACCTATTTTTTGAAAACTAGATAAAAGCTGGACATGCTTTTAAAACAACAGAAATGACATATATTTTTTAAAGCTTTTTAACAAAACTTAAGAAGAAATTTAAGCCACCATAAGCTAAAGCCTAAACAAGATAAACTTCTACTGCCCTGTAACTGACCTAAAAAGTTCAACTAATCCAGAAATAAGCTAAAAGAGCAAGCAATAAGCTGAAAAGACCAATAAGCATTTAAGTTTAAAACTTATTACCAAACAGACTGACCAGGCATCTTTGAGCTAATTTTTAAGCAATCAAACAGATCCTTATGAAAATCTAGCTTTTACTACCTTTTTGCCTGGCATATAAGCTACTCTAAACAATAAACAAAATACATTTTGAAATTTAAATAAGCAGTGAAAAGGCTAAATGAAAAGACTACTTATACTGATTTTCTATGTTTTTGGTTTTTTAATGAAAAGTTAAAATAAGCTAAAATCTAACCTTAATAAGCTGTAAACTACTAAAATCTAACCTGATAAGCAAGTTAAATCAAAATCTAAACAAAAACTAATGGCTATAAGCTGAAAAATCTCAAATAAGCAGTTTGGTATAAACTGTTAACCAAACAGTCCTTAAGAGCAACTCTGAGCTTATTTTTAAGTAACCAAATGGATCCTTGTGATAATAAGCCCTATACATTCTTAAACCTTGGCTTTTAAGCTCTCTAAAACTTCTTTTAAAAAGTATTTTGAAATTCAAATGCTTAATGAAAAAGATGCTTGAAAACTGCTAATATACTCAGTATATGCTGAGTTTTCCTTTTGATTTGGAAAGACAAAATGCTAATTTGCAGCTTAAAAACAGATAACTAGAATAGCTTATTTTTAAAAAGCAAATTCAAAAAGATGTACACTACCCTATAATCTATTTGTATGCTAAAAATTGAGACTTAATAACTAATTCTACCCTCTGATATTTAAAATTGAAAAGTGGTGTTTGTCCTTTTATGCTGCTGATGCAGTTTACAAGCAAAGTGTACCAAATCTAAAAGCTACCAAGTGCAGGCAAAAGATTTTTGATATCTATACTCTTAAAAATCCCCCAAACTAAGATCAATTTAGGCAATGTAAACAACTAGAAATCAATTGAGCTGAAAATGCATATCTAAATGAAATTATACTAACAGATTCTACCTACTAATTATTAACTGCTTGAAAACTAATTAAATTCAACACAATCCTTAAATCTAGTCCTTAAAACTAAAATATGAAAGAACAAAATTGATTAAAAAGGAAAAAACCACTACCAGTACTAACTTTTGGTTAGTACTGGTCTTGATCCAAACACCCCTTTAGTAAGATTGTCATCATATTTAGCTTAAGAAACTTAGAGATAAGGCTTATCATCTTTAGACCAAATAACAACAAGCTTATAACACAACTACTTAACAGATTTAAGCTACTATTAACACAATCATAACAATAGTCTATGCTACTATTTTGGTTTATTTCAACAATTTTAAGACAGAATAATAAGAACCTAAGACTTTAAACTAATGATTAAGCACCAAGACATTTAACAACTACAATACGCATAAGTAACTATAAACAAAAATAAGCAAGCAAATAAGCATGAATAAGCAATTAGTAGATTAAGCTAGAATATGAAATAAAATAAGGTGAAATTGAAAATATAAAGAGAAGTGTACCTCACACCTCAGCTAAACAGAGGTGTTTGCTCTTAATAGAGCTTATACAAATAGATTAAGCTTATAGCTTAAGCTTAAATCCAAAATTCTATACTAATCCTAATGTTTGACCATCAAACACTATTACCTACTTGAAAAACTCAGCTGCCATCCAATTCCATGGAGTTTTTCCAACATAAGAGTAGAGCCTTATTAGAAGCATCATAGTGAATTTAATCTTTGAAATAGTAAAGCATACATAATCATTAATTTGCTTAAAAGTAAACTTATGAAAAGAACACTTGCTTAATCAGAAAACTTAACTAACATTAAAACATTAACTAACAATATGAAAAAGGAAATTACAATGACTGAAAGTAAGCTAAAAGTTGCTTGAAATGAAAATTACAATTTTAAAAACATAATAAAAGCTACTAAAAACTACTCTAACCTACATTGATGAGAAGGAGTGAAGTCCTTTATTTATAGGAGCAAGGTGAAGGTTCTAGGTCCCAAAGACGCTCCTCAGCTGCTTGATCTTGACCATTGGTTCTCTCTAATCATTGGATGCTCTTTTTAAGCCGTTAGATTTATTTCCATCACACGGATTGCCAAGCTGGCAATCCCACAAATTGGGAGCTCTTGTGCTTCTTTTGGCCTTATTTAGTGTAAAATTCCCATCAAAGTGTGTTACTTTGGATACACTCAGTCTTGTTGATAAACTGGACAACCAATCAAAAACTTTGATTGACGTCTTGGATTGCCAGCGTTGAGCTTTGTTTTAGAATCTCTTGTTGCCACGTTGGATTGTGTTAAATCCCTTTTGATTAAGGTTAATTTTGAGGATGGGTAATTTTGGGACGAAACATGAATATACCCCTCACCGTGCCTTTTTTTACTTTTTCAACGTTGATGAGTTTAACTAGGGTTAGGGTAGTTGACCTTGGGCCATGTGTTAAAAGTGTTTATGGCCCGGTTAAAGGAAAATGGTAAATGATTTTAGGCTTGTTAAATATTTAACGACCGTTAGTCCTAGATTAGTAAAGGACTAACTGTGTTATCTATTTAGGGTTTTTGATGAAAATGGATTTAACAATAAGGGTATTTTTGGCATTTTGAAGGTTTTGGCATTTTATGGTTGACCAAGGGTTGACTAAAGGTTGACTTTTGTTGACCTTGATAGAAAACTCTCGGCTCTTTCGTACTTGATCCGTCTCGTGTCCGTGTTTGTCCGGTTTTGACCGTTTTCTTATGATTTTTGCAATATCCGTACCTACACATCACAAATGACAAAACAAGCAATATACATGCATAATTTGCACAATTTGTTCATTTAGATTCTTTTTGGTATAAAAAGGCTATAGGATTTTCTCATATATCATGGCTATTGATGGAGCTAGTTTTGATTGGAGCTTTATGGCAGATGAGGAAGTACCTACCAACATGGCTCTTATGGCTTTCTCAGACTCAGAGGTATACAATGACAAAACTTGTTCTAACACTGTCTTAAAAGCTTTAAAACTTTTAAAACTCAATATGATAATTTAAGAATAGAGTTTAATAAATCTGAGTTTAATCTAGCTACCTATAAAAGAGGTTTAGCATCTGTAGAAGAACAACTTATCTTTTACAAGAAAAATGAGGTTAATGTTTTTGTGCCAAGTTGTTGTTCCTAAAAGAATTACGCTCATTTAAAGACTCATAACTCAATGCACCTTAAAAGTGAGATAGAGAAGCTTAAGAAGAAAAAGAGAGCAATCAGAATTAAAATTGACAAATTTGAAAATTCTTCTAAGGCCCTTAGATAAATTTAAAGGAGAGTCAAAAAACTGATAACATTAAAAGGTATGGGGTTTGTACGCTATAAAGTTGTACCACCGTCCACCTCCAGGCTTTTTTTGCACCCCCAACTATTAGATTTGTCCAACTCTAGTCTAAGGATTCTAACAACCTGAGTTTGAAGGCTATGGACCTAAGGCCCGTAAGAGAGTCCTGTAAAATACGTCTAACGAGGTTTAAGAAAACTCCTGATTCCCCAATTGTTGAGGAGTTGTGTCAGAAAAAAAAAAGCAAAAATTTTCCTACTAATAATAATCTAATAAACAATAAGAAAAAACAGCTAGGAAACCAGTTAAGTGTGCAGAGATGTACAGATCACAAAAACCTAGGGGGAATCAAAGAACACTTGTAATAATTCATAAATCCCAATAGCTAGGAGGTGATTTTGTGATGTATAATAAAGCATGTTTTATTTGTGGAAGCTTTGACCATGTGCAGGCTTACTGCAATTACCATCAAAGGGGAGGGATGATAAATGGGAATAATTATACAAGGGTAAATTATAACTATTCTTCTAAAAAGCCTCACCCTAACTCTCACAGGAACATGACTCCTAGAGTAGTTTTAATGAAAACTGGCCTAAAACCACTTAATACTGCTAGGCCTGTTAATACTGCTCATCCCAAAACTACAACTTTCAGAGCTAGACCAATGTCATATTTTTCAAAATTTTCACAATCAACTGTAAAGAGGCCCTATCAATCAAGAACAACATTAACTAACAAAAACTCTAACCAAAAAGTTAATACTGCTAAGGAAAAAGTTTATACTACTAAGCAAAAAGCAGTTAATACTGTTGGGCCAACTTCAACATGTAAAGTTTTGTAAAGAATTAATACTGTTAATTGTGTCACTTAGTTCTTCTAAGTATAATTAGTATTGTTAGGTATACTTAAGACTGCTTGTTAAAACTGTTAGTTATAATTACAATTGTTTTAAAGAAAATGCTTTGGATTGTGTTTTCTTGGTTTTGGCCCAACACTTGCAGGATAAGCAAAGCAGTATGGCTGGAATTGGTGATACAAGTAGTGTAGTTTGTTAAAGTTTGTTGATGATTAGTGATAGAATGGATTTAAGGATAACTTGACAAGGGTTAATGCTAAGTTTACACCTGAGTTGGGAAGTCTTTTATTTTTTTTCTTGAAATCAAATTTATGTCTGTTAGTGAGAAAAAGAAAAGAGAGATATTGTGAGCTAAAAAACAGAAAGAGAGCTGTGTGATATAAAAACAGAAAGAGTGAATTGGTGAGAAAAAGAATTGAGAGATAGTTGAAAAACAGAAAGAGAGCTGTGTGATATAAAAACAGAAAGAGTGAATTGGTGAGAAAAAGAATTGAGAGAAATGGTGAAAAAAACAGAAAGAGAGCTTGTAAGACTCATGATTTTTGATGGAAATTCATTTTGAACGACATTAAGGTTAAAACTATAATCTCCAAAGTTAGTACTGCTGGGCATTACTTAGTACTGCTATGCATTACTTTGTACTACTGGACATAACTTAGTACTACTAGGCTAAATTTTAGTATTGCTAGAAGACCGTTAGTACTGTTTGGGGTATAATAGAATTTCCTTCATTAAATATAGCCGTTGAGATATTTCCACCAACTACTTCTCTCATAGGTTTCCTTAATTTGGATAATTCTTGATATTTTTATAAATCCTTCGATTACTTCAAGATAAGAACAACTTTTATTCAGTATGTCCAATCAAAACCTTAAGTGTAACCTATATTATCTCAATTGACTCTACCAGACACTCATACTCTCATAAACGATCATCTCCCAGCACACTAATCAGTCCTCTCTCAATCAATGGCGAATTTGGAATTCTGTGACAAGCACAACATGGTTGCTTACTTACAAAAGTCTGAAGGAAGTGAAGGTTTTCATCAGATAGTAGATTTTCTAAATACATGTCTCATTAAGTATGCTCTCATTGAAAAAACCTACTTATATATGTTTTCTTCTCATAAACAATTTTTGTCAAACTGCACTGCACGCACACTTGAGAATGGAGACATGGAAATCACTGCTACAATAGATGGGAAAGTCAAGATTGTTTCTGAAGCATCTATTAGAAGACATCTCAAGTTAGAAGATTCTGATGGTATTAGCACTTTGCCTACTACAGAGATTTTTGAGCAACTTGCTCTAATGGGGTATGTGTCCAACTCTGATAAATTAACTTTTCAAAAGGGACATTTCTCCCCTCAGTGGAAATTTTTGATTCATACCATCCTTCACTGTTTAAGTTCCAAGAAAACTGCTTGGGAACAATTTAGTAGCAATATAGCAACTGCTATCATTTGCTTGGCCACAAACAGAACCTTTAATTTTTCCAAATTGATTTTTGATGGCATGGTGAAAAACCTAGAAAGTAAGTCTAAATTTTTGATGTATCCAAGATTTATACAAATCTTTTTGAACAAGCAAAAGAGACTGCTTCTACCTCACCAAAGAACCTATATTGCTCCTTCCCTTACCCAAAAACTATTTAGCAATATGAAGAGGGCTTCAAAGGGATATACTGGGGTGGACACTCCATTATTTCAAACAATGCTTGTTTAGGGTCAGATATTACAGGGTGAAGGATCAACAATCCCAATTGAGTCCCATCACACACCCACAGTTGCTCCATCAACCTCACAACCACATCATTCACCAACCCTTAGGGATTTTATCAGACAGGAAACTGAGGTTCCTCAGCCCAGTTCTCCTACTCAGACCTATGTAGCAGATGAGGCTGCATCCACAGGTGTGGATGACAGACATAGAGGGGCTACCACTACTGTCTCTGGCTTAGAACCAGGACATGGCAGTGGTAACATACATAAGACCCCTACCATGCCCTATGATTCACCTCTTCCAAGAGTTCACACGCTTGGAATTGATGAGGGAAGAATGCAACCTAATGAATTGATGGAATTGGCTACAAAATTGTCAGGCAGAGTTGCAGTTTTGGAGAATGACTTGAAGCAGACAAAGAAAACCTATGGTGCTGCTTTTACCAAACTTATCAAAAAGGTCAAGACTTTAGATAAAACTATCAAGTCAAGAAAAGCTAGAAGAAGAGCTTAATTTGCTGTATCTGATGATGAGGAAGAGGATTCTTTCAATCAAGGGAGGAAAATTACTAAAATTGATGAAGACCTTGATATTTCCTTAGTACAACAGATGATTCATCATGATGTACAGACTCAGGGGAGGCAAGAGTATGATTTGGAACCTAATTTTGAGTTTACTACTCCTGAAGAGGTTTATACTCCTGAGCCAAATATTAGTACTGCTAATGTACCAGTTAGAACTGTTGGTGCAGAAGTTAGTACTGCTGCTGAAAGTTTAGTATACATCAGAAGGAGTGCAACAAAGAGAAAAGACAAGGGTAAAGCTATAGTGGAGGAATCTGAGCCTATACAGACCAAGACTAAAATACAGCAAGAACAAGAAAGGCTTAGGTTTAAAGAAGCTCAAAGATTACAAGAACAATTTGATGAAGAAGAGAGGCAAAGGATTGGTAGTATTCATGAAGAAGCAAGTACTTTCAAACCTAAAGAATGGGATAACATACAAGCTCAAATTGAAGCTGAAGAAGATCTAGCTCACAGGTTACAAGCACAAGAAAGAGAAAGATACTCTGAAGCTGACAAAGCAAAATTGCTTGTAGAGCTTATAAATGAAAGAAAGAGATAATTTGCCCAATAAAGAGCTCAACAAAGGAGGAACAAACCTCTCACACAGGCTCAACAAAGGTCTTATATGTGTAACTATATCAAGCATATGGGAAGTCATACACTATAGTAGTTAAGAGGATACTCTTTTGATGAAATCAAAGTTCTTTTTGAAGCAACAGTGAAGAAGGTAAATACTTTTACTCTAATGGAGAGTGATGATACAGTTCCTAAAGTTGTAGTTGGAAATTCAAAGAGAAGTGCAGAAGAAGAACTTGGTGAAGAAAGTTCAAAGAGACAAAAGATAGGAGAAGAATCCAAACCAGCTGAAGAATCAAAAGATAAAGAATCAGATAAATTATCTCAAGAACAACTACAATAGTTAATAATCATAGTTCCAGAAGAAGGGATGAATGTTGAAGCTTTACAAACCAAATACCTAATCATTGACTGGGAGGTTTACACTGAAGATTCAAGAAAATAATGGAAAATCATCAAAGTGGGTGATCATACATAGGTATATCAATTCTTTAAAGATATGCTAAAGAATTTTGACATAGATGATCTAGTGAAACTTTAGGATTTTATTAGAGAAAGATTCAGTTCAACATAACCTACTGATGACAAAGAAAGAGCATTATGGGTTAAATTAAAGAGGTTGTTTGAACCTGATACTGATGACCTTTTGGAACTTCAAAGATATATGCATGATCCATTAACATGGAGGTTATATGATACACGTGGTGTTCATCATGTGTCTACAGAGACAGGATTGGATATTTTCATGCGGGTTGAGAAAGATTATCCATTGACAAGAGGACTTCCAATGTTGATGTTGATTAACAAGCTGCAAGTGGATCAACATTCAAAGATGGCAGATGAGCTTTTAAGGAAAATCTTCATACTAGCAAACAGACCAAGTCATTAAAGTGTTTGAAAGAATCCTCTTAGAGCCCAAAGTTTTAATTCAAAGAAACTTAATGATTTGGAGGTAAATCACAAGTTTAGGGGAGGATTGTTGGGAATTAAAAGTCTTTACACTTAAACCTGCCAAGAGTAAAAGTTTGTATTGCTTAGATTATAACTACCAGTACTAACTGATTAGTACTACTAGTGTAAAAGTTAGTACTGCTAGTACTAACTTAATACTACTGAAGAGAACTTAATACTGCTAAAGACTTAAGACTGCTAGAAGAAGATAATGACTACATGAAGATAAAGACGTGTAAAGAGATATGTATGGACTTATTTAAAGTGTATATCTTATAAAGTTAAAAAGATATGTATATGATTAGAATTATAGAAGATCTTGAGTATCTTTAAAGATTTGTAGTTATCTTGTAAAGGACTCCTTGGTGTATAAAAGGAGATCCTAGGTTATGGTTATCATATATATTCATAGAGTTGCATGTATAACTTCAAGGTTGTAAACCCTAGTACTAGACAGAGTACTCGTATTATTTAATATTGAAGCTTTTTTGGTTATATCATTGTTCATTCAAGTTTACTGTTTCATTGATATTTCTTCTAAGTATTAAAGAGTAGACTTCGCATACTCTTTAGTATTCACAAAGTTTCTACCATTGTTGTTTTCAATTTATCCAAAGTAACATAATCTTTACAAGCTAAAGAATAGATCTTGAGTTGGGATCTACATAAAACGAAGACATTTAAAGATTACCCCCATTCTGAACAATACGCCGTATCCAGGAAAAGAGATACCGCGTATCAGCGCCAAGTCTTTACAAGAAAACGCATATTTACAATTCCCAATACGGCGTATCTACCTTCTGCCATACACCGTATCCATAAAGATAACTGTTCAGATATACAAAGATATTATATTTTAGGAATGTATATTATACTGATCTTAAACTTTGCGCATACTCTAAGGGATACACCCTAATACGCCGTATTGGCCTAGCCTAATACGGCATATCCAACATTTTTCAGAGGTTATAAATATAAAACTCAAAAACGAGTTTTAAGTGTGCAAAATCATATTCCTTTTACCATACTCACAAAAGACGAATTTTTGAAAGAGAACAAGAGCCATCAAGGTCAAGCATCGATCATGAATCCATAAAAGACATCGTGTAATTTTTACTCTCTTAATCGTTTGATTTTAATTGTTTGATTACACTTGTATAATTACAATGATTGTTGGATAATACCCTCGGGTATCAGCCATCTTAATGAAAGTTCAATGTTTGGTTTGTTTTAAAATCGATTTCCTAATTAATCGTTCATTGTTTAATTATGTTTATCACCTAATACTTGTCTATGTGCTTGAATATGTGACCTATCATTCAACCGGGTCTAGTGATACCTAAAAAGTAATCTAGATACTGGGATAGCTCTCCATATCGTGTTTTATATTACTAGACCAATAGGATCAAAAATAACGTTCTATCTTTACCTTTGAATTATGAGCTTAGTTGGACCGATAGGTGACCCATAATGTTTCAGCAATCATGTTCTTAATTAATTGGTAAAGAATCAAATAGTGGACTACCATTATATAAAACACCGTCAAGCAATAAGCGGGTAAAGTCTCGATGGGCTAGGGTTTTAACAGGATCACTACTGCTTTGATTCCCTAAGATAGATTATAATTAAACTAAAGGATGCTTTATGCGGATGCATTAATTGTGACAGGATTAATCGTGTCTAGGTCTTAGGATGATGTCCCGCTTAAGTCTTAAGAATGATATGCCGCTTTAAGATAAGTAAATCATTGCACTAAAACAAACAAACCAACATTGAACTGGATTTAATATGGCTAATAAAGTTTTCTATCATTTGGCGTGTACCGCTTTTCTATCTTCTGATTTTCTTCTTTTACGTTTTGTTGATCCCAAACTATGATTAATTCTTTAGCTTGTAAAGGTTAAGTTACCCTGGATAAATCCAAAACAACTTTGGTAGAAACTTTGTGTATATATTAAAGAGTATGCAGAATCTACTCTTTAATACTTAGAAGAACTATGAATGTAACAGTAAATATGATTGAACAAAGATGTAACAAAAAGCTTCAATATTATTAAGATCAATAATACGAGTACTCTATCTAGTACTAGGGTTTACAACCTTGAAGCTATGTATGCAACCCACATCTAACATCATAACCTAGGATCTCCTTTTATACACCAAGGAGTCCTTTACAAGATAACTAAAAATCTTCTATAATTCTAATCTTATATGCATATCTTTCTAACTAAATAGAATATACACAGAATAAGTCAATACATATCTCTTCACATGTCTTTATCTCTTGAGCAGTCTTAAGTCTTCATGCAGTAGTTTTAACTCCTTCAGCAGTGTTAAGTTAGTACTGGCAGTACTAACTTTCTTCTAGAAGTACTAACTAGTTAGTGTTGTCAGTTGTAATCTTGAGCAATACTAAGTCTTTGGCTTGACAGTACTAAGTGTATGAGTTTAATTCCTAACAATCCTCCCCTAAACTTGTGATTTACCTTGAAATCTACAAGTTTCTCTGAATCAAACCATCTGTGCTAAGAGGATGCTTCCAAACACTTTATTGTCTTGGTCTGTTTGCTTGTATGAAGATTTTACTTAGAAGCTCATTTGCTATCTTTGAATGTTGCTCTACTAACATCCTGTTAACCAACATCAAAGTCAGAACTCCTTTTGACAATGGATATTCTTTCTCTACTAGCATGAAAATATATATTCCTCTCTCTGTAGACACATGATGAACCCCACATGTATCATATAATCTCCATTTCAATGGATCATGCATATATCTTTGAAGTTTTCATAGTGTATCATCAGTATTAGGTTTAAACAACCTCTTCAATTCAACTCATAATGCTCTTTCTTTGTCATTAGTAGGTTCTGTTGAACTTAATCTTTCTTTAACCAAATTCCATAGTATCACCAAATCATCCCTATTAAAGATTTTCAACATATCCCCAAAGAATTGATATACTTCTGTATGATTACCAACCCTGATGATCTTCCAATATTTTCTGGATTCTTCAGTGTAAACCTCCCAGTCAATGATTGGATATTTGACCTGTAAGGCTTCAACATAAACTTCTTCCACTGGAACTACCATTATCATTTGTTGTAAATCCTCTTGTGACAATTCTTTTTCCTCTTCATCTGGTTGTTCGTGAACTGATCCTGAAGCTTCACTTGTCTTTTGCCTCTTAGAACCTTCATGATCAAGTTTTGCTTTTGCAGCCCTTTTAGAACTTCCAACTTCTACAGAATCAATAATTGTTTTTGGTGAACTTCCAGCTGGTAAATCTGATGCTCTTCCTCTATCTTTAGTCTCTATAGGTATAAAAGTGTTGACATTCTTCATTGTAGTTTCAAATAATTCCTTGAGCTCATCAAAAGAATATCTTTTCAACTGTTGCAGTGTATGACTTCCCATATGCTTGATGTAATTAATCATATAATTCCTATGTTGAGCTTGTGTCATGTGCTTGTTCCTCTTTGCTTCAGCTTTTTGTGCAGCAAAATATTTCTTTCTCTGATTAATAAGATCAACAAGCATCTTTGCTTGATCAACTTCACTGTACTTGTTCATTTCCTCTGCTTGTAGTCTCCTAGATAGCTCTTCATCAGCTTCAACTCTTGCTTAATTCTTCCTTAGTAAAAGATTGAGCTGCTTCATGAACTTTAGCCATCCTTTGTCTTTCTTCTTCATCTAGTTCCTCTTGCAGTCGCACTACTGCTTCATGACCAAGCCTATCTTGTTCTTGCTGTAATTTTGTTCTCTTGATCTGTTCATCTTTATATTCCTCCATTTTATCTTTACCTTTATCTTTGATTACGATTGGTGAGGGAATATTGATGTTAACTTCTTGAACCATACCAGCAGTACTAACTGGAATTGATGCACCATCAGTACTAATTGATTCGTCAGCAGTACTAAACAACCTACTAGCAGTACTAATTCCACCTCTGCCAGTACTAACTGCCCTTCTTCTTCCAGTATAAGTGTGAACATTTTCTTTATCTGCATTTGCAAGTACCTTAGTTGCACTAAAGACTCCCAACTGATCATTAGGTTGATCTTCTTGACTATGTGTAGGAGTAACCAAAGTAACTCCTGCATCTTGATCAATTTCTTCTATCATCCTCCCCTGTTTGGAAGAAGCCTCTGGATCCTCTTCATCATCTGAAACCACAATCTTTGCTCTTCATCTAGCTTGGTTGGACTTGACAGTTTTCTCTAATTTCTTCACCTTTTTAATAAGTTTGGTATAAGCAGCACCATATACCTTCTTTGTTTGCTTCAAGTCTGCCTCCAATCTCTCCACTTTCTTGGACAATGTTGTACATAAAACTGTTAATTCTTGTAGTGTCATACTGCCTTCATCACTTTCAAGTGTGTAAACTCTTAGGAGAGGTGAATCATAGGACTGTGTAGGTACCCTCTCAGACCTAGTCTAACCAATGGAACCCCCATGGCTTCTTAGCACCTAGGACTACTACATGTACCAACTCCCTGAGGAAGAGGCACATTAGGTATTGTCGTAGATTGGGTCCTATTAATGTTACCACTAGCCTGCTCTGTATTTAAGCTAGCAACAGTAGTGGTAGCCTATTCCACTCTATCATCTTACTCCTCATAGACAGCCTCATCTGGTACATTGGGTATAGGCTCACTAGTCTGAGGTAACTCAGTGACCTAGTTTAAGGCTTACCTAGGTACTTGAGTCTTTTTGTGTGATGATGATACAACATTAGGGATTGGTTCTTCATTGGTAGGTTGAGTAGTAGAAGGTGGTGGTTGGGGTTCAGAGGGATGTCCTGAACCTTCACCTTCTTCTGCTTGAATTGCTAGCATACTTGGAAACAAAAGTATGTGTTCCCTAGAAAAACCTCTTTTTATATTGCTAAAAAGTTTTGGAGTTAAATTAGGAGCAATATATATTCTTTTGTGGGTATTAAGGAATCTTTTGTTCTTGTCCAAAAATATTTGAATAAATCTTGGATACATTAAAAATTTATATTTACTATCCAAGTTTTTCACCATACCATCAAAAATCAATTTAGAAAAGTTAAAAGTTATGTTTGTAGCCAAGCAAATAATAGCAGTTGCTATATTGCTACTAAATTGTTCCCAATAGGTTTTCTTAGGGCTAAGACAGTGTAGGATGGTATGGATAAAAAATCTCCACTAAGGGGAAATTTGCCTTTTTGAAAAGTTAGTTTATCATCAGTTAAAACATATCCCATCAGTGAGAGTTGATCAAAAATTTTAGTAGTTGGTAAAACACTAATACCATCTACATCTGCTAATTGGAGATGTCTCCTAACAGATGCTTCAGTAATAGTGAATTCTTTGCCTTTAACTGTGGCAGTTATTTCTTGTTCTCCATTATCAACTGTTTTGACAGTAGCGGTCTGGCAAAACTTTTCAATTAGAGAAACATAGATAGTAGGATTCTTAGTAAGAGCATACCGTATATGACTACCATTGAGAAAATCTAGTATCTCTTGGAATCCTTCACTTCCAGTTGGTTTCTTTAGATAAGCAACCATGTTATGTTTGTCGCAGAATTCCAAATTCTCCATTAGTGATTGAGTTATGATAAGGGTTTTGGGTGAATGTTTGTTAATGAGAGTATGAGAGTATGAGAGTTTGGCAAAGTTAATTGAGATTTTATAGACAGTGCTTAAGTTTTTTGATTGGACCGACTGAATAAAATGGATTCTTTATCTTGAAGAAAGCTTATAAGTGAAAGAAAGATCAAGAATTATCCAAATTATAGACCCTTATAAGCGAAATATTTGGCAGAAATATCTCAATGGCTATATTTAATTGCCAAAAATCTATTATGCCCTAAACAGTACTAATATAACACCCCCATTTTGACAAATATAGCAGCGGAAGCTAATCTGGGGTATTATTTCATAGTACAACAGTCATAATCATAGAAAACGACTCAAAAAAGACATTTTTAAAAGATAAGTTATCATTTATTATTTCATTAGAGTTTTTACAAACAGAGGTCCCAAACATCTAGAAACATAAAGTTTAAATTATAACAGTTTAGCCATCTTCAAGTCCGTGCCACTCCATGCCATAAGATGCTCAGTTCCCTAGACCGATGGACAAAGTGAAAGAACTATCCAAACACTAGAAGACATGCTTTGAGAAATGTGTTATAGATTTTGGAAAAGGATGGGAGAGACACTTACCACTGGTAGAATTTTCTTACAATAACAGTTACCATGCCAGTATTAAGGCAACACCATTTGAGGCACTTTATGGTAGAAAGTGTCGATCACCTGTCTGCTGGGCCGAAGTTGGAGATGTCCAACTCACGGGACCAGAGATAATCCATGAAACCACCAAAAAGATAGTACAAATCCGACAACGCTTGCAAGCTGCAAGAGATCGACAAAGGAGTTATGCCAATGTAAGGTGAAAGCCTTTGGAATTCCAAGTTGGAGATCGTGTTATGTTAAAAGTATCACCTCGAAAAGGTGTCATTCGATTTGGAAAGCGAGGAAAGCTTAACCCCCGGTACATTGGACCATTTAAGATCCTTAAAAGGGTCGGCCTAGTGGCATACACACTTGAGCTTCCTGAAGAACTCAGTAATGTCCATAGTACCTTCCACGTTTCTAATTTAAAGAAATGCCTATCTGACGAATCCCTCGTCATTCCAATGAAAGAGCTTCGACTCGATGACAAACTCAACTTTGTGGAAGAACCAATAAAAATTATGGATCGAAAAGTCAAGCAACTAAGACAAAGTCACATCCCTATAGTCAAAGTAAGATGAAACTCTAAAAAAGGACCAGTATTCATGTAGGAACGCAAAGATCAAATTTGTGCCAAGTATCCACATTTATTTCCAAATACCACTCCAACATCCAACTAAATCTCAGGACGAGATTTCTTTAAGGTTGGGAGACTATAACAACCCATAATTTTCATCAATGTAATTATACATCTGTTAAATTAGAATGCTAATTTTTCCTCTGACGTAATATCATCTAATTAAATTAGATGCAACCATTTTCATGGAAACATTTTTCCATCCATAATGTAACGTAACTTACATTACAAAAGTAAACGTGCTCACGCAACCTACCAATGCCAATTTCATCGACGTTTGTATTAAATAAATGTTATAATATGTCAAGCAATATGTTTAAACTCCATTTTTACCATACATTATCTATTTAACGTATTATTTATAACTGTTATTATAAAACGGACTTTATACGTTAACGTTTATATCAAAACCCTGATTACATGTAATGTTTACATACAAAACAAAGGTTCAAACTAATAAGGCATAGCTTTTGAATTATATTTCCCTCCAAAACTCTAGTACAACTCCTTTAAGCCCATGGTACAACCTGATAATGCATAACATTCAAAACTAGCATTTTCGTCTAATTTTCTGAGGTCTTTCATAAAAACCTTTCTAGTACATGTTGCAAGCTTCCAATGCATAATATTTAAACATTCTTTCCCTCCATTTTAGCCCTTACTCGTCCTAAAAACTAAAACCCTAACCCGAAAACCCTAATGAACTCGTCACCCCCTAACTAGCTTAAACTAAGTTTAAACCAAGCAACCACCCTAACTCCACCATGACTCACCACCTTGCTAGCCACCTTCAGCACCTTGTCACCACCCTAGCACCCAAGCACCTCCATGAATCACCTACTTAAACAAACTTGCACACCAAGTTGAACCTTGTCACCTCCTTGGTATGCCGCACCTTTCACCAACACCTTGCACCTCACCATACTACCTTCCTAGCTCTCCTTAGTCACCATGGCTACACCTTGGTCCCTACTCCATCCAACTTGGCCACCACACCAAGTAAACTTGGTCCCTACTCTTCCTTTTGAACTATATATACATGAACACATACATACTTCTTCAATTCACCATTTAAAAATCAAACATCTCAAAGTTATGATCTAACCCAAGCTAGGAAGGTTAAGTAGGAAGTTTAAGCTATAGTAGAAGCCTAGAGTGGTATAAAAGAAGTCCTTGATCCATCTCCTAAGGTTTTCGGATGTATTTCACTATTTTTGAACCCATTTCACCTTTAGTGTATAGTAAGCTAGTCTACCCGTCAATAAGCTCTTGTTTGTTTTAAATCCTTTCATAAGCTCTTTAGATCATGTATCAAGGAGACTACGTGTTTAAGCCTTGAAACACAAACCCAACACGAGTTTGGTTTTTCTAAAACCAACGAACTCATTTAGGATTTTAAGCTCAATAGCTCTTTGTCATAGCTACAAGTCGTAAGCTTAATTATTTTAGCTTATAGTAATTTTTAAGCTATTAGCTACTAAATGAATTTTGGATTTAAAACTACAAAAGATTAGGGTAATTTGGATAAAAAGCAAACATTTCATGCATTGGGGTATATATTGTTAACTTTTGAAATTATTAAAACTTTTGGGCCAAAAATGTAATTATCCTAAGAAGTTTAAACTCTTTAGGGTTTATTTTGCCATATTTGTATTTAAGGGTTAAATGTTTTAAAAATTCATATATAAGGGATTTAAATTTGTAAATATATATACCAGGGTATTTATTGGTCCATATTTATATTATCATTGGTATAAAATGTAATATTTTTAATTCTTAATTATAAAAAATATAATTTAAATATTATAAGACCAATTTTATTAATACACCGACATAATTTGCGTTATCATTCGTCGATCAAAACACTATAAAATAATTATGTTATATAATTACATAATTTATCATCCATGGCTTTTGAAGAAACATAAAAAATAAAATCCTATCATTTAACTTATTACGTATCCGTTTACTAGAATTTCATGTGAGGGGATTTCATTTGGGAAGGACGTTTTGACAAGTTGCTGTATTTAGAATTTTAAAGTGCTCCCAGCTCCTTAAACTTTTACTACTGACCTCTGGGATTTTGATAGCCCAAACAGTGATTGATATTTTCACAAACCTAATCATTTACGTTAAACATATATGAATAAAGTTTTGAAACCAATCAAACTAAGAATTGACATACTACCCAGGTTGTGTGAACAGGGCCTGTTTACTCCCATTTGAATTAAATTTCAATTCTATCAACTACCTTATCAAGGTAAGTTTCATAGTCCCACCTTTACATGTTTTTAATCCCGAGGGAGATACATGCTATAAACCATGAATACAAGTATTTTCAACTGTATGCTATCCTGATATATTATTGCCTAAGTACCTCCATTTGCCATAAGGCCCCACTATCATGAACGGTTAATTACTTGTACGAAAACGTATGGGTTGAGTAAGAGCGAATGCCAGATAGATCTATTGGGACTGAACTTCCCCGTCCGGGTAGATAACAACGCACTACCATACGGGCGCATTTCATTTGAGGAACTCTGGGTGTTTGGCAAAGCATACCTGGGGTAATAACTTGTGAATATCTTAAGGTTTCGGTGTCATGAGCTTTGTTTTCCATGATAATTGTAGTTGTACAATTATTACCACTTATGATGACTTGTATTCAGTTATTACATTTCAAACACTGTGAATTTCACTCAACCGTTGTGTTGACCCTTTTAGCATGTTTATCTCAGGTAGTTACAACCTATGGCACGGAGTGGCATTGGACTTGAGGACGTCCAACTTGTTATCATTCAAACTCTATGTTTTCATATGTATTTTGGGACCTCCTTTTGTAAAACTCTGAAATAATATTGAATGATAACTAAATTTTCCAAAACGTCTCTTTTGAGTCATTTTCTATGATTATGACTGTTGATTCATGAAGTAATACCCCAATTTAGCTTCCGCTGCTATATGTCAATTAAGGGGGTGTTACAGTATTTAATTATGATTGCATGAAACTTAGATTGTAGATCCTTTTAATGTTGCTTCTTGTGATGTATATGAGCATTAGGCTTTAGAAAACTAACCATAAGATATTAAATTTGCATAGACTTCTAGGGAAACGCGAGTGTTTAGAAAGGATACCATCAGTAACAGTATTCATACTACCTTACCCCTAATATAGTTGATACCTCTTAAGATATTCCAATTGCATTTAATTATACTTCAGGGGCCCTTGTAATAGTATTCCATATACCCTTTATGTGCGTTGCCTTAACGAAATATTAATATAGACGACGGGTTCGTGTAATTCGGCTAATGACTTAGGAAATAGCTTACATAGATCTCGTCCAAGTGTGACAAAGCAACAAGATTAGGAGAAGAAAACTAAGGAAGTAGTGCATGATAAGTAAATCGTTCGTTTATCATTATAGATATCACCAAAGTAGTTTAGATTTATTTTATTATTGTTAGTTTAATTAGTAAAAACAAACTAACCTCTCAAACCTATGATTTTACCTGCTTTATATAAAATAAAAATACAAAAAGAAACTTCTCTCAACCCCGTAGACCTCTGTTAGATTCTGATCGAGCCTTCCCAACCTATTCCCCTAGAGAACGATAACAACCCCCGAGTCTTGCCTATACTACACTACAACGATTAGGTGTACTGCCTAGGGAGTTGTAAAACTTCTTGTTGAAGTCTAACAACAACCGCCTTAACTATGTTAAGGGCCTCGGACACAATCGTTTCTTAGTCGGACAATTTTGTGATGGAGATCTTGAAGTAGCCTTTCGCTCTAACACTTGTTATGTATGGAATTTAGTGGGTGAAGATTTACTTACTGGTTCACGTGATTCCAATCTCTACACCATCTCTATTTCTGAAATGGCGGCTTCATCTCTAGTTTACTTAATTTCCAAAGCCACGTCAACAAAATCATGGTTATGGCACAGATGACTTTCTCATTTAAAATTTTCAGTACATTAATCATCTCACTAACAAGATCTAGTTGATGGGATTCTAAGATTTAAGTATGACAAAGATCACTTATGTTCTGCTTGTGAGCAAGGAAAAATACAAAAAGGCCACATTTCCACTCTAAGTTGATTCCAAGTACAAATGCTAAACTTAAACTTATTCATATGGATTTATGCAGTCCAATGAGGGTTAAAAAACTATTAATGGGGATAAAGGTATATTCTGGTTAGTGTCGACCTTACTCTGATATACGTTGGGTGTATTTCTTCAAATAAAAGATGAGAACTCAGAGGATGATCATCAAGTTCATGGCTCAGATCAAATAGAAAAATGACAGTTCAAGTCCTACAGGTTAGTCTAATATGGAACTGAGTTCAAAAACAAAAAAACTGAGGTCTTATTATGAAAGTAGGTTCATGCATCAAACGTCATTACTTAAACGCTCCAGCAGAAATGGTGTTGTTGAACGTAGAATCGACTCTTGTTGAGGCTGCCAGAACGATACTTATTTTTTCAAGATTACATAATTCTTGATGGGTCCGAAGCAATTTCATAGCTTGTTTTACTCAAAAATCACTTCTCTCGTACATACCCAAGTTACAAAAACAACTGCCGTATGGCTTAATTAACGGTAGAAAACCCAATGTTCAATACTTATTACCTGTTATTTCTTTATGTTATCCAACAAATGATCGTGATGATCTGGTAGATAAGCCCAATGCAGACATTGGTATTTTTGTTGGCTATTCTGGGTCATTCAAGGGGTTTCGGCATTTATAAACCGTTCGAACAAGAAAAAATAATGGAAACCTTCATGTGAAATGTTGATGAAACTCACATCTTTGGTTCTGAATGCAAACAATTCAGGACCCAGGTTATCAATTGCTTCAATTTTTATAAGATTCATCAGAAGAATTGAATGAAACACCGTTTTTAAAAAAAGACTTGGATAACTTGTTTGGTCCTCTGTATGAAGAATACTATGCGACTTGAAACTCCAAAAATCGTCAGATAACTCACTATGAATACTCTTGATATGAAGATACTTCATTCATCTTCTTCATCAATTGTTGAATACCATGATGCTCCCAATTAGTATCCCTTTTATAGAAGAACCAAATGCAAATGAAAGCAAAAAAAACTCTGTTCTTTATAATCATTTTGATGAAACAAGTTCAGGAGTCGCTGCAGTAACTTGATGGGAACCAGCTTTCATGAATCCATTTAGAAACTCCCGAGTTTGAAGAAGACGAGTCATCTTCAAATACCAGACCCATCAATTATGCATTGCGATACATCAACAAACATTGTTCACTGATATATTAGACTAAGACTCATCAATGGAACAAGTGGATTGTGACCCTGTCAAAGCTGTTGTCAAACAAGAAGTAGACTTCACACTGATGCTAGTAAATATGTATGTATGCGTTAACAGTAATTTCTACGAAGCCTTACCAACATAAGTAAGTTATGCTTGATATAGTTAGATCTATCAAAGCTAGAAGTTGATCTTATCAGTTTAAAAGATTGGATGTGTGGGATCTTGATGAAAGACTTAGACGAACTGTAATCAAGGTCAAATGGATTTTAAAAACAAGACAGATGTGAAAACAGATTATTCGAATAAATCATCACTCCAGTCACCGACTTGAAGCTGTCAGAATCGTTTGTGGCATCGGCGGCTCTCAGAACTTCACTATTACTAGTGGATGTCAGACTGCATTCCTTAATAAACTACTGGAAAGAAGAGTTTTTGTAAGTCAGAGCTTAACTGATTTATAGTCCCAGGACTTTTCTATCTTGTTTATGTCTTAAGAAAGCTCTGTACGGTCTCAAACAAGCCCCAGAGCATGGTATGACAAGCTTTCCTAATTCTTGATTGACCACCATTTCACAAAAGGCATTGTTGATCCAACACTATTCACAAGAAGACACGGGGATGACATTTTATTAGTTCAAATATATGTCGCATGTCATCATTTTTGTTCAACAAATTTGTTTTCTCAAACAGATTTGCAAAAGTACTTAAAATATAATTTTGAATGTAGTGATGGTGAGATGAAGTTCTTCTCTAGGACTTAAGGTTCATCAATCCTCCCATGGTTCTTTTTTAACAATCATAATACACTATTGGAGCTTCTAAAAAAACATGGGATGAAAAAAATGGTGATTCCATTAGTACACCAATGGCTACAGCCAGAATCGACGCAGATTTACAGGGTACCCCAACTGATCAGACCAAATACCATAGTATGATTGGGGGACTTATATATCTCACTGTAAGTTGACCAAATGTTGCCTTTTGCAACATTTATATGTACACCGTTATCAGGCACACCCAACTGAAGAAAACACCTTAAAGAGGTAAAAGAATCTTTAGTTACTTTAACAAACCTATTAACATAGGTTTGTAGTACTCAAAGGTTTTTAGATTTGGAGCTATAGCATATTAAGATGCAGATAGATTAAGCTAGGGTGTCATGTTGACGACAAGTGCACATCTGGGGGAATCAATTTATAGGAGACAAGTTTGGTCAGATAGTCGTCAAAATAACACGATTGTACAACTGTGTCAAACTGAAGAATGGAGTACGTATCATTGTCTGCATGTTGTGCACAAGTCATTTGGATGAGGATGCAACTGCTTGATTATGGATATCGATTATACCAGATTTTTAAAGTACCTGCGATTCAAAGAGTTGCATCATTTCCATATCTTGTAATCCAGGTAAATACAAACATTCTGTACTAACACATCACATCTGAAATCATTTTATCAAGGAGCTGTCTGAACCAGGTACAATTGAACTTTAATTTGTCAGGATGGAATATCAGCTTGCTGGATCAATATGCTAAAGCCCTTCAAAAGAATAAAAATGAAATTTTAGGGACCTAAAATGCCAAAATTCCAAAGTTGTTTCGTACATATAAATGCCTAAATGGTTTCATACAAAAAAGTATCTTAACTTTCGTACGCAAACATTAAGCTTTTCAATATTATCTCAAAAAACTATGCTTTTGGTACTATCTGAGTAACTCGATCCAAATCGATTTTCGAATGTCCTTGTACTTCAAATGTAAGATAATGAGTCCTAGTTTGATTCCCTTTTTCATTATTATTATGCAAATTGATTGTTAGAACTAAAGGTTTCGTAATTAGGGTTAGGGTTTTGTAAAATCAATGTGTTATTTTTGTTGGGATCAAAAGACTTCATGATGATTCTTGGAGTTAATACTGCTAAGTTAGTGCTGCTTGGAATAAAGTTAATGCTGCTGGTTACAACTGCTGAAAGATTACAACTGCTAAAAGAATTTCTACTGTCAGAAGGATAAAGATGAAGATTGTTTATCAAGATTACTTACGAGATAAGTATGAGATATTTCTGTAAAAGATATGTATATCTTATTAAGTTAGAAGATTTGCAGTTATCTATTAGAATTATAGAAGATTTGTTAGTTATCTGTTAAAAGGACTCCTTGTGTATAAAAGGAGGTCTAGGGGTTATAGAATTAATATTTACTAGACAATACACACACGTTTTTGATATATAGCTTCAAGGTTGTAAACCCTAGTATAACAGTGTTCGTATTCGTTGATAAATATTAGAAAAAAAAAGGGGGCTTTTTCAGTAATAATCATTGTTTCATACAGTTTACTGTTTCATTAATATTCTTTTAAGTATTAAAGAGTAGATTCCACATACTCTTTAGTATTCACAATGTTTCTACCATAGTTGTTTTGGATCTATCCAAAGTAACTTAACCTTTACAAGCTAAGGAATCGATCTTAAGTTGGGATCAACAAGTGGTATTAGAGCTTGTGTTTTGAAACTTTGATCTAGAAGGAAAAAACTAACAATAAGAACCCTTGATTCACAATGGAAGAGGATAGATCTAGAATGCTCAAACACTACTATACTAAAATTACCCATTCTCAAACAGGGTGAATATGATATGTGGAGGCTAAGGATTGAGCAATACTTTCAAGTACAAGACTATGCTCTATGGGATATCATAGAGAATGGAAACTCATTCAAACCAGTACCTCAAACAACAACAAATGCTGATGGTACCTCAAACTCCCACTTTAATTCAAGGTCCTGTCACTACTGAGAAAAGGTTCAAAAGAAGAACGATATAAGGCAAGAAGTTGTTAACTGATGGCACTTCGATATTGAACATCTAATGACTTTTAATAGTACAAGGATGCTCAGACTTGGTTTGTTGCATACAAACAAGATTTGGTTTGTAATGAAGCTACAAAGAGGAACTCAAAAAGAACTCGTCTGAAGTAATGTATTGGAACTGTTAGGGCTCAAGCAACATAGTCTCTTGACTTTATTTTTATATACACACTCCATTTTGAACATTATAGTAGCAGAAGTAATTCTAGGGTTATTATTTCATAGTACAACAGTCATCAATCATAGAAAACAATATCGTAAAGAGATGTTTTTTAGGAAAATTCTAGTTACAATTCATTTATTCATCAGGTTTTTACAAAAGAGATGTCCCAAAATCTGAAACATAAAGTTTGAATGATAAACAGTGTAGCCATCCTCAAGTTTCCACTAGTAACGCTCAGTTACATGCAGAATAAACATGCTAAAAGTCAACACAAAGGTTGAGTGAAATTCATAGGTTTATGTTAAACAATTTGAATACAAGTTTAATAGTGGGTTATGTTGTTATACACCCATAGTGTTAATAATTGCAATGAGTTACAATTATTATAGAAAATAGTATTATTGCCCTCAAACTCTATGACACTGAGACTTGAGATAATCAATAATAACAAGAAGTTACCCCAACGGGTTGCCTTTGCCAAACACCACACATAGTGATTCAAAATTGAAGTGCATTTGATTACCAGAGAGTATTCGGTACACCACGGGGGAGTTCAGTCCTATATAGATCTATTCACAGCATTCGTGCTTTACTCCAAAAAGTAATAACGGTTCAAGATTAGTGGGGTTCTTAATAGAAAAAGTAAGAAACTTAGCAAAATGCAACAGGAATAGCATAGAGTTGAAAAAAATACTTGTATTCTTGATTTATAGCATGTATCCCTCCGCTGGGTTTATGAAACCAATTAGATAGATTTTAAAATGCCGAGGCTATGAACTCACCTTAACAGGGAAAATCTGATTGATGGCAAAAGTATATCAAGTGAAAGTAACGGCCTCGTCACGCAACCTGGGGTAATATGTCAAGTCTTAGTTTGATTGTTTATCTTTTAAAACTTCATGAAGTTTATCATTTGATTTATTAATTTTATGGAATATTGTATTACAGTGTCAGGCCATATAAATCAGAGGTCATGTAGTTAAACGTTTTGATGGAGCCCAGAACACTTTAAAATCGTAAATCCTAGCAAACTCATAAACGTTTATACCAAATGAAATTCCTACATGAAGCTCCCTGGTAACGTGATACGATAAAATTAGTTTCTTCAAAAGTTAGTCGATGATAAATTACGTTAAATTATATAACGTAATTGTTTTATAATGCGTCGATCGTTGATTAATAGCGATAAATGTATCGGGTTTTAATAAAATCGAGTCATATAATATTAATATATATTTTTATAATTTATATAAAAATATTATAACTTATATTTTTAAGTTTGCAAAAATAGCAATAAATTCCCTTAATTTATAAACTTTTACAAATTTAGTCCTTTATATATAAAGTATATATAATTTAATCCTTTAACTTTAGAACTTGGCAAAACAGCCCCTTGTAGTTATAACTTTAGGAAAATGACATTCTCAGTCCCTCTAGTTATAAATTTCAGAAAGTTATGATATATACCCTTATGCATGAAAACATTTGCAAATTAAGTCCAAAATTCAGAATTTTGATATTTTTGAAATCCAAAAGAGTTTTACAGGTCATGGCTTATTAGAATAAGCTAAAATAAGATGTTCTAACTTAACAAAAGTTTAGAAAAGGGATTCATTAGCTAGAAAATCAAAACGGGTCGTTTTTAGGGTTTTAACCAAAAATACATGGGTTTGAGGATTCAAGGCTTTAACAAGATTTCATATAGGATCTTAGGAGTCTTATGAATATTCTAAAACAGATTATGAGTTTATTGAACAAGATTTTGAGCTTACTAGAGCTAAAATGGGTCAAAATGGGTTGGTTGAGTTCGTACCCCTAGAAAGGACTTCAAGGGTTTCTTTTTCTTGATTCTTGGCTTCTATTCTGATCTTAGGGACCTTCTAATTTTTCCTTGGCTAGGC
>BQNB010008084.1:0-91223 GCA_026074375.1 Tanacetum coccineum
TCCTTGACCATGAAATGACTTTTCTCCCAATTTAGACAAAGATTGGTGTCTTCACACCTTTTAAGCATCTTGTCTAAATGGGAGAGACAAGTTCCGAATGAATTCCCAACGACCGAGAAGTCGTCCATGAAGACTTCCATCATTTTTTGACCATATCATGAAAGATAGCCAACATACACCTTTGGAACATGCCCGATGCATTACATAACCCAAAAGGCATGCGACGATAGGCGAACGTTCCATAAGGACACGTGAATGTGGTTCTTTCTTGATCTTTAGGATCGATGGGAATTTGAAAGTAACCTGAGAATCCATCGAGATAACAATAGTATTCATTTCCCCCTAATCTCTCGAGCATTTGATCCATAAAGGGAAGTGGAAAATGGTCTTTACGGGTGGCTTCGTTTAACTTTCGGTAGTCAATGCATACACGCCAACCCGTAACCAATCGAGTAGGAATTAACTCGTTTTTATCATTTTCAACAACGATAAAGCCACCCGCTTACCCAAGGACTATCCGAGATCGGGTAAATTAATCCGACGTCAAGAAGTTTTTCAACCTCCTTTTTAATGACATCGTGGATTTTTGGATTCACCCGTCTTTGGTGTTGGACCGCCGGTTTGTAGTCCTCTTCCATAAGAATCTTGTGAGTACAAAATTATGGGTTAATACCCTTAATGTCGGAGAGTTTCCAAGCGATGGCTCGCTTGTGTGACTTCAAAACCATTATGAGAGCGGCTTTTTCCTCGACACTCAAGTCTTTAGCAATTATGACGGGCAACTTGTTGTCACCTTCCAAAAATGCGTATTCAAGATGAGGAGGTAAGTCCTTGAGTTCGACCTCGGGAGGTTCATCAATTGAAGATTTATCATTTTTAGCTTCACAAACTTTAAGTTCTTTTGTGAATTTTATGTAATAATTTCCTTGGTGGGAGGGTGGTGGTAATGATGGATCATCATAGAGTAAATGCTTCAAGATGAGAATGTCCCCCTCCGGTTCATTGTAAGAGTCATCAACTGTCCCGGGTGAAGTGGGATCATCTTCAAGAGCGGGGGAAAGCATCGGACTTACCTTCGAGAAGAAAATCGATCCACGAAGGGAGACCCGCTGAAGAAGTTCGCAGAGAGGGGGTAGAAATGAGCGGGTTTTAGTTAAGGAGTGGGATTGACACTCGTCGATCAATCGGAGATAACCGAGATCTTCTTAAGGAATATCCTCACAAGCCATTTCATGACAGTCGATTCGGTTCGCCGTCATATCTCGTAATTAGAGGAGTATCTCCGAGTTTGGTCAAGATGAAGGTTACGGCTTCTTTTCCAACTATGAGAGTTATCTTTGTTCTCTCCTGAGCTTGCGTAAACATCTAAACAGCTATCTCAGAACGTTCGGTTCTTTTAAGAAGGATCTCCCAAGGAATTAGGGGAACTCGGGGTGTCAGCATCAAAGTCTAAAGTACTACCAAGATGTCCGGCCATCAGGGGGGGCGAGGAATTATTTGTTAAACTGTCCTACTTTTAGGTAGACCATCATAGGCTTGATAACCGAATCGGGTTGGGTAATCGAATCAGTTGCACAAGTTCAAGTAGTCATACAAAGTAGAGTGAGCTCCGGAAGAGAAAGTTTTGTCCACACGGATAATGGCATTGAAGATTTATGCTAGCGCTCAAAGATTCAGCATAAGGCTAAGCACTCACCCATTACGGGGAAAATCACACGGTTATGAGAAATTGCGAGGTCTCTAAGTTTTATATGAGGTAACTACTTGCGTTGAGGAAATAACTGCACCATGTTTGCGTCGAACATTGCCTCATTCATAATGAATTCATAGCCATCTTCACTTAATTTTTCTTTATTTCCAATTAAAGCTTTAAGTGAGTCGCAGGATTATCAGATCATCGGCATATAAGATATCTAATAAGCACTCTGTGAGGCCAGTGCAATTGCTCGCAAATAGTCTATATGCACTCGTGCTTAAAGCATAGTTCCGATTTGTAGAATTTCTCCAATTTGGTCGTTTAGCTTTTTCCACGGGCCTTCATCATTACGTCTTCGAAGGATATGGAAATTGATCGGTTTCAAGTTTTAGGCATCGGAAGACTAACGGGAAACAACTAAGGCTCAAAAATTGGTTTGCTTTGAGGTTGAACTAGGACAACCGGGGTTTTGGACGGTCTTTGGTGCTTCGTATTTAGTAGGAATAAGCCACCGTGTGCCTACTGCGTTGTCACTCTGTTTCACGTTTCACTACTTTAGAGAAGAAGGGAAGCTAGTAGGAATCGTTCTGGGTCCATGATAGAGCAACACGCTTTCGGGTGGTGATAATACCCTTCAAGATCTCCTTCGGGTTAGTTTTGGTATTACTAGGGAGTGTCCCTGACCTGAAGTAAGAAGCTCGGTATTTGGAATTCACAAACTTGGAAAGCTGTCTAGCGTTAATTTGTAGTTCATTTGATTTTGCAAGCTTTGTGCGCGGCGTTTTGGCGCATTGCAGGTTTATGACTCTCTCGACACTGCATATTATCGATCTACCTTGACTCGATATGCTGTTTGTCAAATCGCGAGCTTTTTGCTACCTTCACCTCCGATGTGCGTTTGTCTCGAGAGCCGGACGCTTGGTAAGAGAGTGGCAGAGCTTGGAGATGCATACCGGGGTCGCGATTGAATCGCTCCGTACTTTATCAGGTGAGTCGAATAAAATTTGGCTTTATGTTGTATTATTCCCGGTTTTGGTAGTAACAGTTTTGGTTAATTTCTTGGTTTTGTTGAAGGGAGGTAAACAAAATCGGGAGGTCGGATTTTGAATAGCAATCTCGTAGGGCATCGCCTGAATTACCCGGTATTTCTTGATTGATATAGTTGCGGTGGTTGGAGACTTATTTGAATATTGCACGATTAAACGTATCACATCAGGTGTGGGCGGGGACAATTTTGGTAAGATAGGAGTACCTCCGCAAGGAACACAACTTTCTAGACCGTCTTTGAATGGGAACGGGGAGCTTGGTTTTTTACGCTAATCCGATGAAAGTATATCGCTTTTCACCATATTTTAAGTTCGGCCACATAGGTGAGAAATGATACCAAGGCTGAATAGATCACATACTGCTACGCCATACTTCTTAGTTTGCAATACAAATAACGGTTATGTTATCGTAGAATTACGAACTTTGGATTTGCTTTCAATGATTACTTAGGCAATCAGGGGCATTTTATCCAAAAAAGTTACCAACAAACGCTGGAATTCAACGAAATCTTGACATCACTTAGCGTTTCAAAGCACTTATTGAAAGTAGTCGAGTTGATGTATCTCCGAAAAATCCAGATTGGTCATGCGAAGTAAGTAGCTCATTGTCTCGGTCCATGCCGCGTCGAAAGTTTCATCAAATCTTAGGTTGAAATCTGCGTGGTGATTTCATTTTCGAAGATTGTGGTTTGTTTGGAAGGAGGGAAGAGAATGTGTTGATGAATTTCAAAACAAGATATCACCATGTGCGAGGAATCGATCGGGGGGTTCTTTTGCAAGCAAATCCGCGGCGGCACCCTGAGAGAATGGGAAAAGCATAAGCTTTACCCGACGTAACTCGGGACATTCAGGAACTCATCGTAGAATGTGTTCTTTGTTGAAAAAACGGATTGTGAGCATGAGGGAGTTCTTCTTTGTCACGTCGAAGAAAATTGTTTGTTTGGAACGAGGGTAAGCAATCCCGTGTGCCTTAAGCATAAAGTTGTCCGAGGTGATTCTACGGGCACAACGATGGCATCCCTCGTAACCCCCAGGATGGAAGCACCCACCCCCAAGCTAGCTTCCCCAACCCCCTCACACCTCCCACACACCAGTTACTCGAGCAATTGATGCATAGTACGCACTGTATTCATCCATCGCAACTACAGGAGGTGAGCTTGATTTTCAATTGTTCACAAGATTAAATGGTTCAACAAAAGTCGGGTTGACATGTGGTTGTTGACAGTTAGAGATTACGAGATTGTAAAACGATATTTTGTTAAAATAATGAGCGCTATGCACTAAAAATGTAAAAGAAATTTTGTACTAATTTTTTTGTTTTTTTATTTTTTTTATTTTTTTTGGTTTTGTTCAAACAATGTATTCACCAGATAATTTTAATATGACAGACATGAGATAAGACACTTAGAACCTAATAATCTAACTCGATTCCGGTAATTACTTTAATAAGAAAAAAAGCCCAAAGGAGTTTGTTTAACTGTTAAAAGTGAGCCGTACGTCGCAAGTGACACAAAAGATAAGTTTTTGATTCTTTGGTTCGGGAACTTATTAATGGATAATACTTCAGTTGAAAGTATTATATGTTGGTGTTCTTTTACCAACTTGGTAATTTTTTATATTTCTTTTTTTTATGGACAATTTTTTAATTTTTGATTTTTTTTTTGTTTTTATATTATAATTATACTAAATAAAAGAAAATTCTTTTTGTATTTTTTTTATAAGAAAATAAACAAAATAACTTCACACGGAAGGATCTTCAAACAAAAATTTTCAAACGGCTTTCATACAATAGTTTTACAATCCTCCCTCCGGCAGCGGCGCCAAATAAACTGATCGGTTTTTGATTACACCTTTTTATTATATTATAATATATAAATATTGAATATACTTATAAATTATAAATATAAGAGGGTAAGAATCAAAAATCACAATTATAGTGATCGGGAGTATGGATTCCGGTCTGTTTCCCCAACGAGGGGAATGCAATTGAAAGCGAGAGTCGTTTTGAGTATCAATGCTTGAATGGAAAAAAAGATTGTGATTGTCTATCTAAAATACGGGAAATTAACTGCAAAAACTTAACAAACAATTAAGGTAAGACTCAAGATTTAGACCTAAAATACGCAAATCAGCGATATCTTAAACGGGACCGAAAAACACTTAATTTAACAAAATTAAGTCCTAAAATGATATTTTTAGTTTTTATAAGTCTGAATGACTTATAAAGCTAGACAACAGGAAACTTAGACTAAAACGAGGATACTTTAAGACCTTAAAACATCTTTATTTAAACATGAACGGCGATTCAATACCCGTTATTAAAAAACAAAATTTTGCAATTTAAAACCCTTCGGAAGCAAATTGGTTTTCTGGTCTAAATGTTAAAAGAAAATTTTCAAAAAAAGAATTATATTTTTTTGACCTTTTTATAATTTTTTATGAATTAAAAATGATTTTAATGAAATTAAATGTTTAAAAATACTAAAGTAATAAAAATCTGAAAAAAAATCGCAAAAGTAGCTTGAACAGTGTAGAACCTAAGAAAAATAAGATGGGAAAATCAGCTTATCGAATAAGCTGTGAAATAAGCCAAAAGTGGCTCTACTAGACGACCTTGAGGCTATAATGACTTAAAACACATCGCGTATTTGGGCAAACTCAAGATAATCGATAAAATAACGCGTCTACCCATAGACTACTCTAGATGTCTTGAGTGTCGTGTGTTGCCTGTGATATCACGTTGGCGGGCTTGCAGTTAGGGTAGAACGGTCCCATCAGGTTCCGTCGAGCCTCGCGCCCGTGTCACTACCCCGCGTGGACATTCACCTTGTCCAGAGTCACCATAATGCGTTCTTAGTGAGCGTTGTGCCCATAGTTGACTGTTGCATTTGAACTGTCTTTAGAAATGCACTAAATAAGCAATTTTTATCTTTTTTTGTTAAATCACTAAATAAGCACGAAATTAGAGCTCCTTAAATGACAGATAAGCTCAATTTCACTATATAAGACTTAAATGCATAACTGTATGGAGTTTTTAAGCTCCAAATAAGCAAACCACAAAGAGAATTAAGCTAAAAAGATGAAAATGTACATATCTAAAATACTCTTAAGATAATAAATAAGAAATATAATAAGCTAGCAATTAGATTGGACAGAAACTTAACAAGCTCTAATAACTTTGGAAATTTTAAGCTAAAATGCAAATAAGCTGAATAAGCTCTAAACTAAACAGTGAAAATAGATAAACGGAACTATATCTAACTAATAAGCTTTATAACTAGAATAAGCAAATGCAATAAGCAAATAAGCTTAAATAAGCTAATGAGCCTTTTGGCCAAAACTGATAAGCAAAAAGGCCAATAGGGACTTTCTAGCTTAAAAATAAGCTAGCAAAAGGATCCTTATGGCTTATTGGCTTATCCCAACTAAGAAGATTGGACCAAAAAGCTACTATAGCAAACAAGTAAACAGCATTTTAAAATTCATAAATAACCACTTAAAAGCTTCATGAAAAGGCTTATCTACATGGACTCAAACACTTAAACAATTTTTGAATACTTTTGGCAATTCGTAACTCAAATCTCTCACTTTTGAGCTTAAAAATAAGCACACAAATGATTCTTATGAATTTTAACTACAAACAGATCGACTTAGACCATCAAAGAACAATTATCAATACTCCACAAAAGCATTTTAAAATGTCAGGATAAGCAATAAACGTATAAGCTAAATGAACTAAACGCGTAATTGAGAGTCAATTCTATTCTTATAATCACTTAGCACTATTTTTGTAAGTTTTGATGTTGTTTAAAACACAACCAAACAAATGTAGGCTATTTGGGTTGGGTTTTTAAAATCTTTTAACACCATGCATAAAACACAAAAACTTCAACAAAATCACTCAATAAGCAAGATTCTTATCAAATAAGCAAAAGAGATAAGCTATAAACCAATCAGATTTCAAACCACAACTCCTTAAAACCCTGTGTAATGAGTTTTACTACTTAAAAAACTTCATACAAACTGGTTTTTTAAGGTACTACTTTAAGCTAAATAAACCTGACTTAAGGTGTCAGAAATTTCAATTTTATCTCTTAGGACCCAATTAAGCAGTTAAACCAACACCCTTTTAAAAACTGGTTTTTTACCAATTTTAACTTAATAATTTGATTCTTTAGTGTACAAACCCTGAAGACCAGATTGTATAAAATAGCTTTTAACAAGCCCAATGAACAGCTTATAACAATTTAAATAAGCATCAACACAAGATTAAGATTATGCACATATTTCAAGCTTAATATGGACAGATTTTAAGATTACTTGCACAAATGACATAGAAACATGAAACAAATATACATAAGCATTAAACAGCATTAATAAGCATAAACAAACCAATAAAAACAGGTAATAAGCAATACTAAGCAAATGATAAGCTAAATATGCAAATAAGCTTAAAAATGCGAGTAATATGGGTGTACCTTTGTCCTTTGCTTCTTAACAAGGACACAAGATGACTCAATAGGAACTTATCAACAAGCTCTGGCTTGTTTACACAAGCCAGTAAATAACATAAGCCCTTCCATTTCAATCTTATCATCCAAGAGCTTTTTGAGTGATTTTTTTTCTTTTTTAGTTTAAAAAGTGGAATTAGGCACTATAAGTTATTGAAAAAACTTATAAAGTGCTTAAGTAGAATTCTTTAGTAAGATTTAAAACAGGTATTGAGCTTATGGGAGTAGCTTCTATAAAGAGCTTTAAAACATAAAGTGAGCTTAAAACTTGTTGAAAACAGTGATTTAGGAACCAAACTTCAACGTTCAATTGATTTGATTAAAACATTACAAGATAAACAAAGCCTTTAACACAATATATATCTGACCCTTCCCATACCTTATATTTTCAATTAAGTATATTAAGCTAATTTAAGACTAAAAGTAAGCTGAAATTAACTAGGTAAAAAGACTAAGTGCCCAAAGGCTTACAATGAGACCTATTTATACTAAGCTTAAGAATATTCTAGGTCTTGTGCTTCTTTGCTGAGAGGCTTTGCAGGTGTGCTTGTTGTGTGAGAGAGGTCTCAAATCAATCTTAGCCTCCCAAAAAAAAAATAAAAAAATTTGAGTGTTCACCCAAGTTGTTCATGAATCAAAGCCCTTATAATTCCATTGTCATTTTCCTTGAACGAAGGGGATTGGAGGATTGCAAGGTGGCAATTGGTGGACTAAGGTGTGGGGTTGTGTAGTCAAAGTGGAGATGAAAAGAGAAATCATGTGTTGGCTGTTATTTGGCAGTAAGGACAGTGTTACTAAGAGCTGAACATGTGGTTCCCGGGTTATTTTGAAGTTAGGATAATGTCAGGAAAGGTCCCTGAAAGTTATACATTGTATTGCAGGGAAAATCCTTGTTTGGTGCATCTTTGGTCCTTGGAGTTTGGGTTTGGTTTGCACCGTTATTCCTTAAAGGACTAACGGGGGTGTTATAAAGGGTAGGGATTTAACGGGAGTGGAGTTATAAGGGTGTTGGGCTTGGTGTTTGGGCCGGAAGTAGTTTTAAAAGGACTTGGGCTTTTGTTAAGGTTTAAGGGTGAATAAGGTATAAGTGGGTTGTCTCGGGTCCACTAGGTGGGTACGGGTGGGCCCACTTTCGGCAATTTAGGTTTTCGGGCTCGGTTTTCGATGCTCTTTCTAAATCCATTTCCTGGGGTTGACTTTGACTTGATTTGACTTTGACTTTTTGTTGACTTTTGGCTTTGACTTGACTTTTCTTTTACGCTCTTTCCGTTCTCGTGCTTGGTTTTGTCGATTTGGCTCTGATTTTTGTCCTTTTTTTATATCCATTACCTGCACAATACAAATGCAAAACATACAAATACAATGTATTTTTGGTATGTTTTTAGTTATTTAAGTCCGATTTTAGTGGTCAAAGATATGTGTAATTAAACACACACCACCAAGCCGCGAGAGAATGAATTCGAATCATTCTCTGGGCAGTGCCTTAGTGAATGTATCAGCCAGTTGATACTCTGTCCTCACAAAATACAACTCAACCACTCCCTTTTCCACTTGTTCTCTGATGAAACGATGTCGGATGTCGATGTGTTTAGACCTGGAGTGCTGGACGTTGTTGCAGCAGAGAGATATGGCACTCTTGTTGTTACAATTAGAGGTTGTGATATATGCAAGCACATAAGTTGATAAGTTATGACCTCATCCATAGGATTCTGGGCATAGCATCAGGACTTCCGCGATGTATTTCTGCCCTGTAGACGAAGATAGACGTGCTAGTTGCTTATTTGTATGACCAGCTTTTACTAACTTAATCAACTAAGGAACGAAGCACTGCCATGATGATGCTTCTTCAAGTGTCTTTGACAATCCTGTTTGATCTGCGTTGTGTATAGCTTATCGTTAGGCCATGGCGCGGTTCTTTCGGATACCTAAGACCATACTTTATGGTTCCTTGAATGATACTGGAAAGACCCGTTTAACTGCTTCAAGGTGCTTTTTTTAGTGGGCTTAGATTGATATCTACGCACACATGCCATCACAGCAAAGACAAGGTCAAGGTCGACTGGCTGGTAGTGCGATACATCTAGGGATCCAATCATAAGTAGACGATATTGAGTCAGCTCGGTCAACTGGGATCCCTGAGAGAGAGGTCCTCATCCAGTTTGTTTGCTCCACCATGGGAGTGTCAACAGGGTCACTTTTCTGAAGATCAAATTTCTTTACAATCTCATTAGCATATTTAGATTGATTTATGAAAATGCCTCTAGGATTATGAGAAATTTGTAAGCCCAAGAAAAAGGATATTTGTCACGATCATCGTACATTGAATTTAGAGTCATTTCCTTAGAAAAACGGTACGTCTTTGGGATCAGTCGAGGCAAAGATTATATCATCAACGTATATTTGAACATGAAGAGTGTGTTTGCCTGTTTTCCGATATATGACAAGGTTGGCATCGATACACCTTGGAGAATCCTTGTGCTAGAAGAAACTTCGACAAAGTGTCATACCACGCCCGTGGTGCCTGATTTAACCCGTAAAGAGCTTTCTTTAGACGGTAGACATGATGTGGACAATCTGGGTCAACGAAGCCTTCCGGTTGGCTAACATAGACTTCTTACTTAAGAATGCAGTTTTCACATCCATTTGGTAAACTATCATGTTTTTGCTGGCAGCATTGGCAAGAAATATTCTGATGGCTTCAAGTCTAGCGACCGGGGCGAAGGATTCTTCAAAATCAAGAACTTCTTCTTGACGATATCCTTTCGCCCTACAGACGTGCCTTGTTTTTCAACAAGTTCAACCATACTCGTCAAGTTTTCACCTTATAAATCCACGTGAGAGGACCTCTAATCACTTGCGCATACAGTCCAGTGGACATGTGGATGCAATGCCTCCCACTAGTTCCAGTCGACGTCAAATTCATGGATTTCATCTTGCATGCTTGTGAAACTAGCAATTTACAGTAATAGCAGATGTTCGTAAAGGCGCGTTTATGGTCTCGACTTTTGGACAATATGAATGGTAGAAGCCTCCACAAAGCATCTTTTGTTGAAGCTAGCTGCTTCCCGAGTCCGGATAAGGTTCTGAGAGGGGGTCTCCCTATAATAATTATCAACTAGGATGAGAGGCGCAGGTACATTTTCGGGGATGTTCATGAGGATGAGTCGGTTTTGGTATGAAATTCTGTTGCTCGTGATTACCCCAGAGATGATGCTTCAGAGTATCGATCTGGGGCGAACACATAACAAATGGTTCATGATCTAGCCGCAGCAAAGGATTTTACTTCAAACGACAATATGCTCAGCTGCAATCTCACCTTGATGTACTGAAGAGGATTGATGATACCCAAAAGATGATGGTGACAGGATTCCGATGGTGCCTCTTGTTCTCAATGGGGATGTATACGTGATAGACCGAGGTAGGGTTGACTGGAGCTTTGTGCTGCATTGAGCATGAGGTACCAGACGATCAACCGTGGAAGGGACTCAAATTATTTATCAAACATTAGGCTGGAATAAAATCTCCAGTTTCCTTATTGGTAGGATGGTACATAAGGTTGCTGCAGGAGGAGGATTGGGTACGTAGCCCTGATATGATAGGTCCAGGCTCATCAAAAGGTTAGGTGCGGGTCCTAGAGACTGTGAGTGTAAGAGCCAGTCTGCTTAGTTCAGCTCATGAATTGTTAACATGAAAAGTTTCAAGATTGTCAGGCCTCGTTTGTTATATGATTCTGTAACCCTTCATGGTTGGGTGCGTAACCAACAAAGAACACAATTGATTCCGCTTTAGCTTTCATTTTGCCAAGATCTTTTACTGTCGTTTGTTTGAGGTAGCAGAGAGCCCCAAAATACGTAGGAAAGAGAGATCCATTTCTGGTCATGCACTAGTTCATATGGGTTTTGTTTTGAAGAGTATGTATAATGGGATCATTTTTGGTGTAAAGGCAGTAGGCCACACGTTCTGCCCAAAGAAAAAGGGAGCCTATGGCGAAATATCAGCATTGTCCGAGCAGCTTCAACAAGAGTGCGATTCCTTCGTTCAACAACGCCATTCTGATGAGGAGTTCTCGGAACAGTCTTCTCGTTGGGTATTGCTGAGACGTATCTTAGTTAATCAGTAAGGCTTCTTTCACAAATTCGGTGCCATTATCAGTCCGCATGAACCTGACAGTTTTGTTGAGACCAACTTGATGTTGTTTTAACTGGTTGATTACAAAAGCAGGAGTCTCATCCTTGGATCTCAAAAACTTCACCTATGTAAACCTGGAGTAGTCATTCGACTATTACCAAATGTATTTCTTCCCATTTTACTCTACACTACTTCAGCGGTTCCACATAAAATCCATTGTTTAAGGGTGTGTAAACTTCCATAATGGTGGTTATTCGTCTTGGGTTTATGGGTATCTTTCTGCTTTTCCAAGTGGCCATTGCAGAAAAACAAATGATCCTTTTCAAACTTCAACGAGGAAAGCCCTATTAAAGATCTTTATGAGCAAGATCATTAAGGGTTTGCCAAGTTTAAGTGTTCAGGCTGGCTGGACGGATTGCCATATAACCTGGATTTGTTCTTGGAGGCTTATGACGGTAAAGCAAATGGGAAGAGGACCTTATCATTATCTTCAACAGAAATGGTGCTATAAGTTCGAGTTGTCCACAACTTTCCTTTAATAGGTCAGACACCATCTAAGTCTCAGGACGAAACATGTGTGTTTTCTGAAGGCAACTTCAAGATTAGTGAATCCCAAAATTGACGTTAGAGAAAAGGTTGTGTTCAGTCCCTCCTTCATTGTATACCTGGAAATTACACTGTCACCAAGACATTATCCACCATAAACCCATAATATGCACCAAAATGTCACGATCGTCTGCAACTGAACAGTCCCGATAATAAACTTTTTGCACGAATTTCCTGAGAATTTGTGATGCGATCTTCACTGTCTCGTATGGGATTGCTCGCCTCCGCCTGAGACTCCCAAATATCCCAGACGCATCGATTCACGGTCCCCACGTCCTCTGCATTTGAACTCAACATAAGGCGGGCTAAATGGAGATTTAGATACATTGGATCCCACATTTCTCATATTGGGGTCCGGTTAGGTTAGTGCACCAAGATTATATGTTTTATATACTACAAGGGCAATAGTTTCCTGTAGATCAGCTGGCATACAGTCACTCTTAAGAGCAGTAGACCTAAATAAAAGGGCACTGTCATCCAACGGTGATGAGGGAAAATGAAAAGCTAAAAAGAGAAAGAAAACGAGGATAGTCTCAGAGGGAAAGAGAAAGTGAAAAGAGTAAGAATTCAGAGAAAAGAACTTAAGAAACGTAAGAAAGTAGAGAAGCGTAGGACAGAGAAGAAAGGGATTAGAAAGAAGAGAACTATAGAGAACGAAATGAGGAAAGGAAGAACAGAAAGATATAGAATAGGGATGAAGAGAAGTACGAATAGAAAGAGAATAAGAAAAGGAAAAGAGAGAAAAGAGGACAGGGAAGTAGAGAAAAATGAAATTAAGAAGAGCAGTAGAGAGAACCGAATAGAAGAGGATAGAGAGAAAAGAAGAGTAGAACAGAATCTATAGAGATAGGAAAGATGGTCCTATATGAACTGAATCAGGTAAAGAAACAGAAAGTAAAAGATACAGACGATAAACTCAGATACATCGAACTTAAAACTCACACCCGCACCCCGATGTACCAGACCTCCTACACCCACAACCCCTCACAACACAGCACCCCCCCTCCGACGTCCCAGAAAAGTCATAAGAAGAGAAGCAAGTGGAGATCGAGAACAAGTAGAATTTAGAAGAATAATCAGGAAAGAAAGGGAGGGAAAAGAGAGTAGGATGAAGAGAGAAAGAACGTGAAGAAAGAAGTTCGAGAAAGAGGAAGTATGAAAGGAAGAAAGGAGAACTCAGAACCCCCTAAACCTCCCGTCTACACTACGCCTCCGATGCTCTCGCACGCAGACCGCTATAGCTTCCGTGTGAACAGTGGGTCCGTCTCATCTATTGGCGCGAGCGTACGGCTCAGCACTCCTTTTAGGTCGGCAGATAGCGAACCTACGCTTCAAAGGCCATGATCTCTAAAGGTAATAGTCTGCCAGTGGGTCGCCAATGTATGACGATGTGGTAACAATTTCCTCGTTGTCTTCCCAAACTTGCTTTAACCACCACACTTTAGTGACAGGGGATTTGCTTTCACAAAAATCTCAGATACGCACAACACATTGATCATGATTAACAGAAATTAAGTATTTGTTACAAGTTTTGCAAGAAGTATTAGAATTCGAATTAATTACAGTACACTTATAGTTAATACTAAAATCAACACAATTCTTTTGTTTCTTATTCGACTTATTCATCCTAGAATGGGCTTCTACTCGTTTCAAGACACTTTTAGCTGGCAAGGTCCTATCTTTCTTTATATTGCTCCTAGGCTTTGACCTGCTAGCTGCTGAGGCACCTTTTACTCATGTAGAGGGAATTTTAGGTGCATTAGTCGGAATTTATTTTCTGGGTGCTCAACATCTGTAGGTGGTGAGTTATGGTTGACGGTTTCACATGGTTCGACAAAAGTAACTCGCTTTTTCCTAAGTGAATTGGAAGAGGCATTATGTTTATTGCGAGGGCTAAAGTCTTTAGGACACGTGCCTATTACATATTTTAACAGCTCCTGAGAGTGTTTAGTGTAATGGCAAGCAGATGCAAGAGAGGTATCTAATGGTCTTTCCACCAGCGCTAGCTCTAATCCGCTACTACGCTCTCACAGTATATAGCACAGTGTTTTTATGCGTTCTTTAAGGTGTTTGATATAGTGGTAGATGCACTTCCCGTTATTCTTGATCGAGGAGGAATTAGGTTCAACATCGTTAGGAGATCTAACAGGAGCTGCATTTTATAGGTTTTATATCAGGTATAGTGACACATTTAGAATTATCTTTAAGTTGAGCATTAAGGTTTTCAATTTTAGATAACAAAGAGTTCGTTCTGGGTCAGTAGTTTGGCACTGCGTTATTTTATTTGAATCTTACAATCTTATAAATGTGCTTAACTTTTGCATTTTTTGCCATAAAGTGCTTCAGAGTGAGATAAAGTGAAAGGGCATTTGAGCTTTTTGCAGTTAAATCTTTGTTCTGGAAACTCTAAGGCCTTAAGGTCAAAAATGGGATCTGCATCACTATTTTTCTTTGTTAAGTGAGAGATTTTCTCCTTTAATTCATGAATCGTATTGCTTGACTTTGAATTTGTTCATTTAGTTTCCGTATCAAACAAAAGTGAATCAAAGAGGAGCATCGAAGACGTCACTGGTTTTTTGTTTCATAAAAGTTCTTTGAGTTTTTTAATACTTTAATTGTAAGATGAAGGTGGTCAAACTTCATGTTTGGAATAATATGTTTTTTCATTGAGTCGGTGGGTCATCATTTGCATAGTGTTTCTCAGATTTAAATTTTCATATATTCAGGTCATGGCAATAACTGTTTATTGAGCAATAGTGAAAGCATCATGCATGTCAGAAAATCTAAACACATTTAATACAGAATCAATTATTGTATAAAACACATCTTTGGACAAGCATTCAGCAATTAAGTTCTCATTTGTGATGAGAAGGTTTTTCCGTTCAATCTCACCACTCTTTAACTCTATCTCATTCTGGTCCACCTCGGCTTCTAAATTTTCAAAAACGCGCTTTCATGCCCTAACTTTCAGTGAACCCTGAGATTTTGACTCCGTCAAAATGTTCCTTAAGTAGATTGAAAATGGAATTCTTAGGGTAAGTAACACATTTTGTTTGTTCAAACCCCTGTTCCCTTCAGTTATGCCGTTGTCACTTTTCGTTAGCTGTAGATTCGCCTTTTTACTAAGTATCTCACAAAGACCCAAAAATAGTTGAGTAATTACATACCAGACCTAATTTTACTTGACATGTAGTTGGTAAAGCGTTAAGGGACAAGATTAGGGACCGTGTGTATTGGAGGATACACAGTCGCAGTTGGCTAGTGAGAGGCAGGGTGGAGGACATTGGCGCCTTTCGTTTTTCTCGATCTATTGACCAAAATACTGGATCTGGATTGTTTGTCAGTTGAGTGTGAGGGGTGAATGTGCGCCATAAAAATTTTCTATTTTGAGTAAATTAGGGGGTGTAATGTTAACCCTCTTTTCCACACAGGCAGAGTCATTCATTTTCGCATGCAGTTTATTTCTTGTAGTCTCTGCTAACTCTAGGTCTTCCTCAGACGATGGAACAATTACCGGCACATGATGAGTCTTAAGAAGTTCTTCACCATCATATAGTGCCGGTTGGGCCCTTTTGGCCTGTCTGAGGTAAAAAGGGTTCTGGGCACCTAGCGCAGTTTTAGTCTTTTGGTCATACACCTGAGTAGGATTTAACATCATGTGGACAGTTTGAATGGATTGATCTTGTGAGTGAAGCTTATTCTCAAGTTTATCGTTAAGGTGTTTCAGATTGGAAAAATCAGTCAGGAATTTGGACTCTTTCTGTTTAAACTCTTGTTTCAAAGTCGTTACAGTTTCTTCAATTATCTTGTTGTTTTCCATAGTTGAATTAAGTTGCAACTTGACAGAATGAAGTTCCTTTTTAAGATTTTCTTCTGTTTTATTACGATTTTGAATAAGCATACGCATTTGATCATCCATTCGTTGTTCACGTTCAGTCAATTCAAACTTAGCACGTTGCTCATAAATGGCAACTTGTTCCTTGTAGATCTTAAGTTCAGTGGCTATTGGGTCATGAGGAACGAACGCATAATTATCAGACGACACACATACATCATTTAGAGCGGAAGATGCACAACTTGGTACAACAGAAATATTATCGACCGACAAATATTGTTCATATGGAATAACATTACTGTTACCCATATCGACACTAGTTGAGTCAATAACATTTGCCTGTTGTACTTCATTATGAATCTCATGTTCGTCCAGATTAGTAACACTATGATCAATAGCATTTTCCAGAATATGTACCTCAGATAAGATTGATGCATTAGATGGACCAGCTTGTTGATTTGCTGACCCGGCTGAGGACAAATTGGCCATGAATATAGACTGAGCAGTCGGTTCATCATCAACATCTGAATCAAAAGCGTCACATTCATCTGCCTGGAAGATGTTGTCCTCATTCAGAGCTAAGTCTTGGACTGGTTGATTATCCACATCTGCATCAAAGGTGTTAGCCTGTTCTCCAGTCAGAAAGAGTAGTTCTTCTTCATTCAGTACTGCACCATTCTCTTGGGCTTGCATCAGCAGCACATTGTCCTTGAAATAATCAAAATTCCTTGGACGCTTTGACTGAGTACAATTCCGTGCAATATGTCCAAGTCCATTGCAGTTGTAACACTTGACCGGTTTTCCTTGACCTGCATTGGCATTCCCGGCTCTATTCTGTGCGCCCCCATTGCCTGCTGCACCATTTCCCCTAGCAAAATACCTCTGATTCTGATTCTGATTCTGTCGTCCTTGGACATTCTGAACAACTACCCGACCATCTTGAATGGTTGCTTGATTTCTGGTGTTGGATGAGGTTCGAAGTTGATTGTTTGTCTGAGGAAGTGTTGCTCTAAAGGATTGAGCAAGGAGTGCCATTTGTTTGGTGAGGTTGTCGAGTATTTCATCAGTTTGGGTGTGTCCGGAATCAGGTTGTGACGTTTCAGGGAAATGTGGAAATTGAGGTGATTGCGGGGTTGCTGATGAAGAGGGATATTGATGAGACTGGACATGTAATGTTGGGGCATGAGGTTGGACAGTTGAAACAAATGCAAGTTGATCATTAGCAGTTGGAGTGATTCTTTCAATGATTAGTCGATCTTGTGCAGCATGCTTCTCATGTTGTTTTAAATATGCGTACAGCTGTTCATGATTTGTCTCTTTCAGGCCTTTGTTAAGTTTAACTGCTGTCACAAACCTATCCCATTCAGGTGACATGTTGTTCACAAACTTGGAGTTTAGCTGAATGTTAGGCATTGTCATTTTGATATTCCTCATGTCATTGACCAGCTTGTGAAATCGTACATAGTACTCATTGATGTTTTCACCCGGAAGCATCTTGAACCTCTCAAATTCATCGTACAACTGAGATTCTCTGTCTTCTTTGGTGAGCTCAGAACCTGCAAGAAGCATTTTGACGTTGTCCCAAATTGCTTTTGCTTCAATGTTGTGATTGATGAGCTTGTAGATATCCTTGGGTAATCCTTGAAGCACAATGTTGGTTGCACGGACATCTGCATCGTATCGCTTCTTCTCCGCGTCACTGAGATCATCATAGGTACGAGGCCTTATTGGTCCAAGCAGAACACCTCCCTCAGGGGTAGTTCCAAGTGTATTCCTTGTGGTTCCAAGCTCAAATGGTCCTTCATCAATTGACTGAAGAATTTGCAATCCATTTTCCTTTCCTCTACAGTACAAACGGATTCGTTGTGACCATGATTCATAATCAGTCCTATCGAGCATAGGAGGGCGGGTATCGGAACCGGCCGCTTGAATATCATCTGAATTACTAGACATGATCGTTTGACAGATTGTATTATGATAAACTTTGGATCGGTACAATGATTAGTGATTGTATGTGAAAAGTGGTGTATGATTGTTAGATTAGGTGATATGTTGTTTGTTTGTGATTTGGTTTGGTTTAATTAAGTCTACGAAATGTATTACACAAGTCTCCGTCAGGAAATCTTAGACAAAACGCAGTGATGTGTCCTAGACAAAACGCAGTCAAGAGTCTTAGACAAAACGCAATGAAGAAAGAATTTTTCCAGAAATTCATTCCACCAAAACGCAATAATGGTCTTCAACTTGGGACAAAATGCAGGGTACAAAACGCAGTGAAGTGTCTTAGGCAAAACGCAATCAACCCTTGAGACAAAACACAATCAAGGTTATAATTGGGCAGAGTTTCTCTTAGTCAAAACGCAATGAGGGTCTTCAACTTGAGACAAAACGCAATACACAAAACGCAACCTGCAGTGTTAACCAAAACGCAATACACAAAACGCAACTGACAAAACGCAACTGCTGTACTACACTAGAAGACAAACCGCAGTGTACTATTCTCTGACAAAACGCAGTCAAGAAAAATACAAACTTTTTCACCTAAAAACACCTAAAAATCACCCTTTTGAACGTTTTTGCTTGGTTTCTTTTGCACAACTTGATCCTAGAAGGCTATTACAACATTAAAAACACTAACTTTAACACCACAAACGTGAGAATCAAAGAGTGCCAAGAAAAAGACCATAAACCTTCAAAAACCAAACTTTTGATCTAAACTAACCAAGAAAACGCACACACAATCTATCTAATCATCCCATGGGCTCTGATACCAATTGTAGGATATTGGTTATCACAATACAAGCTTAGGAATGATGGGTTGGCCGAATTTGTAGAGAGAGAAAGTGACTAGTTCTAGTGAGAGAAACACCTTATAGTGTGTGTATGATAAATTGAACAACCAACCCTTCCCATGGCTGGAAAGGGTGTTTAAATACATGAGTTTTATGCCCCTAAGTGGGCTATGGTGTGGGCTAACATGTGGGTAAAGACCCAGCCCAACACCATAAGTCATACGCTTACGATTCAACTACGAACTATGCTATTCTAGACAGTACACGGGGTGACCAAGTCTTTTTCTTAAACCTAACATAAAACTTATGAAAATTCAAATGCACAATAAGAAACTTAGACTTGTATTAATAATGAAAAACTGGGTACAATTAGAAAAAGGAAATTACATTTAATAATAAAAAAAGAAATTAAAAGCATTACAATAAGCATAAGCTAAAACTTATTCTAAAGCTAAACTAAAAACTATCTAACATCCTTTTCGTGAGTGAGAAAGGCCTTTAATTTATAGGAGGAGGGAGAAGCTTCTAGGTCTGTTCATACGCTCCTTTTGCTTTTGATCTTGTCCCTTCAAATCTTCAAATCATTGGATGATCAATCTTAACCCTTGGATGAGATTGTAAGCACACGGATTGCCAAGCTGGCAATCCCATAAGTTGGGAGCTCTTATGCTTCTTTAACACTGAGTTTAGTGCAAATTTCCCATCTTTGGTGTGTTTGTTTAAATCCTGCGTGTCATTCTCTTGTCAAATCAACCAATCAGGAACCTTCTTGTGACGTTTTGGTGCTGAGTTGGCACTTTGTACTTGGAATCTTCAAGGCCTTTGTGGGTTGAGGGGTAGAAGGAATTTACCCCTTTGATTTTTGCTAGGCAGTGAATTTGGGATGAAGGGTAAATAGTGTTTTCACCTTCGCGCCCCCTTTTAACTGCTTATAACGTTTTTTTGTTTGACTTGTTTAACCCGGTGTAAAGGAAAGGGTTGATTTGGGCTCGGGATTTATATAAAAAGAATTGGGCCGGTGTTATCTTGGGATCGGTAAAGGTTAAAAGGGTTTAATATAAGAAACTTAACGACCGTTAGTCCTTAAGGCTTAAGGGACTAACGGTGTTATGAGTTTAGGGGCTTATGGTAAAATTGATTTAACATTAAGGTTCATTTGGATATTTTTAAGGTTTTGTCTTCTTGTGATTGACCAAGGTTTGACCATTGTTGACTTTTGCTAGAAACTCCTGGCTCTTGTGTACTTTATCCGTCTCGTGTTTGTTTTTTCTCGGTTTTGGCTGTTTTCTTGTGATTTTTGCAATATCCGTACCTACACATTCACAAACGAAAAAAAATACACAAATACAAGCATAATTTGCACAATTTGATCATTTAAAGGCCATTTTTGGTATAAAACGGACATGTGATTTCTCACATATCAAAATTCCCCAAACTAAGTGATTGTCGTGTCCTCACGCAATATTATATGCTCTAAAACCAAATACTCCAAAACCTCCCCAAACTAATCATTTGAAAAGTAGCAAAGTCTTTTGTGGGGAAATTTAAGAAATCACATGTTTTAAAACACCCCGTTTTCCCATTTTCAAAACTTTTCATTTTTATGATTTTCATAATTTACAACTTACAACTTATTCATGTGTGACATAATATATTGCTTTCATTATTCAGTATTTACTTTAATTATTAATTGATAATTTTGGGATCACAGAACAAAAAAGCACAAAAAGTGTCCAAATGAATAAATTCATTGTCCCTGACTTTCACCTCTCCAAGCCAAGCTTAAAATCAAGATCATCGTAAATAAACTTATCCAATGCTATAATATCAGTAAAATTAAATTGTGTACTTCTTTTCCTCCCTTATTCCTAATTTCCTCGAGGATTTATTATTATTATTGGTGACAAATTAAATTATGTCCTTATTAATAAAGTTAACACCGGTTTTAGACCATTAATAGTTGGAAATCCTTTCCTAAGAGACAATGTGGTGAGATAAGGTCCCTTTAAGTTCTAAATTAGCATGATTTAGGGGATATCCTTTTTATTTTATCCGAAACAACTCAAATACGAGTCCAGAGACGGAGGCTTTACTTTAGATGACCACGGAGTCAAATTGTGGCTTTATTATTATTATTATTGCAAAATTATTAAACCTCGGTCCTTTAGAAGGCTGCAACATCGGTTGTGAGCCGGCAAGATGCAGCAAACATATTTCGACCTCGGTAATTTCCTCGACCTTTTAGAAGGCTGCAACATCGGTTGTGAGCCGGCAAGATGCAGCAAACTTTTATCAGTCTCGGATTATTATTACTATGTGCCTTATTTAGAAGACTGCCACATCGGTTGTGAGCCGGCAAGAGGCAGTAAACTTTTATCAGCCCACAGTTTTTATTATTATTATTATTACCTCCACCCTTTAAACGACTGTCACATCGGTATGCGAGCCGACCATGATCCAGAAGTCTTATTTCGGCTTCGGTTTATTACATAATTATTATTATTATAGCCAAATTTCAAGTCCTGTGGTCTTTTAACAACTGCCACATCGGTATGCGAGCCGACCATGGTCCAGGAGTCTATTTCCCCACAACACTGACAAAACCTCGATGTGTACCTTACTTTCACCAGAAGGAATCTCTACGAAGTGATCTAAACTAAGAATCGCAAAAACCAAAGAAACTTTATTTATTCAACAATTATATAACGTTTATTAAGCTGATGGGAGCAAAAAGCCACAATTAACCTTTATGAGCCTTAAAGAAATCCAACTATTCTATGTTTAGCATCAAAACTTATACTCTACTCTATCATCTCTTATTCTTCACAATTTAAAATTTCTAATAAAGAAACTCGTGAATACTTAGCCTAGCGAATTAAGATCGGCACTTTAACAAGTCACATAGACTGGCAACAATCTTAATTCTAATAAATCGATCTTCGCATATTTAAAATCAATTATGGGAACTTGCAAAGTCTTGACTTTTTTTAAGCTAGACTTGCGTTTTATAGCTCCTTGTATAAAAGATTAGCAAAATTCAATCTATATATGTTAAGGAGAAAGCTAAGATATAAAACCGGTCGGGTCAAAATTTACTTTTCGTTCTCACCAACGGAAAGCCTACATTCGTGTCAAAACACTTATTATTTTTATCAACTATTTTCTATTTTTTTTCATTATTTTCTACACACATTTTTTTATAAATGAACAATAAACTAGATATTAAGACTTAAAAATTTAAAATTTTTGCGGGAAAACGGGGTATGTGAGAACAACGGGCAAAGGGTAGGTAAGATCATATCGAAGATATACTACCCCATACTAAAATTAAACATTGTCCTCAATGTTTCCTAGTCTAAGGCTTATAACCCCATACTAGAACTCAAAAAGTCGAATGCATAATCCGAGCATGGAGAAAGTATCACAAAAATCTTAAGCCGTTTATGAAGTATGCTAAAAGATAGATGTTAGTCGATAATAATCTAGGATATTGGATTTCCCCAAACTAATGGCAAGCAAAGGCTAGGAAGCTCGAGTGGACCGGGACAAAACACCAAACACGAGAGTCTTCAAAATTTTTGGGTCAATCCTACAAACAATCACAAGCACAAACAACAAGAATCGGAAGAGTACAAGCCTCCTCACATCACATTAGAAATAAGAAAGAAGAAAGATGGATAAGCATGGGGTGCCTCCCACGAAGCGCTTTGTTTTTGGTAACCGAGTCACATAGCTTGACTCGATCCCCGCATTAAGTTGTCCATGGGGAAAGCAAATGGAAGAGAAAATCTCAATCGGGCTTTCATTAATGTTTGGATAAACATTAAAGCACATGAAAGTTCCATCCCGATGAGATGCCACCGGCTCTAAGTGGAGATGCCGGGGTCAAAAATGGTGTCTTCACTCCCGGTGGAGAGAAGTAAAGGAGAAACCTCAGGGTAGGTGAGATACGGTAGAAAAATTCGAATGATAAATGTGAAGGGAAAGTAATCGTCATCTTCAACATTTGCAAAAACATCAATCTCACCCCCCTGGGTCAAAACATTCATCTTCGTTTAGCTCATCAAAATCGTTCTTCACGGTCATATCGGGCTCAACGTCAAAGCAAATCTCAACATCCACGAGGAGATGACGGATCATTAAAATGATCAAGGTTAGATGACTTAATTTCGAGAAGGGCAAGGGGATCATTACTAAGCAATTCTTCAAGAAAACGGATATCCTCTTCCGAGTCATAGTCGTCATTCTCAATGCCCGGAGGCATCGAGTCATCGGAAGCAAGAAATAAATCAATCTCCTCCATATGAGAGTCACTATCCTTAACTGGGATAGGAGATGGAGAGGGAGACTCGATAATCGTATCAACATTTTCAGAATTACGTTCTTCCGGCAGTCGTGGAGATGAATTATCATACGACAAATTCTCAACAAGATGGATTTCTTCCTCTAGATCAAAGTCGGCTTCCTCAATTCCCAGTGGAATTGGATCGATATGAGCGAGTTCACCGGAGAACTCCTCGAGAAGATAATCAAACTTAGGAGAAGAATCAATCAAAGTATCTCGATCAAGAAAAGATTCGATAAGATTAGACTCGGCATTAAAGGAAAGCGGATCTATCTTGGTAGAAATGATTTCTTCGTCATCAAAAAGAGGGTTCAAATACATTTTGCAATTTTCTTTCAGAACGTCCTCATTAGAAAGTAACTTGTCATCACTAGAGGTGAAATCGTCATTAGAATCAAAAAGAGGATTATAGAAAGTCGTAAAATCATCACAAACTGGCATATCACACTCACTTTCATTATCGGAAAAATCCTCGGTCTCACTTGGGATTGGGACAAGGTTCTCAACACCAGACTTTATTACTTTGTCCGATTCTGTTTCCGAAATAGTGTCAAGATGTTTATCCCCCATACTTAGAGAGTACTCAGGTTCTTCAGTTGTTAAGTCGTGTGTGATTGTATTAACCGGAGAAATTTGAGGTGTTTTTTTCAAAGGAATAGTGCTCTCCTTGTGAATAACTTTAAAATTCTGCAAAGATTCTGTAATACGAGTTCTACGTTTAGTCGCCTGCTCTACGATATTCTTAACTTCCTACTTTTCCTTATCGAAATGTTGAGAATTCAAATTAATCAAGAGAAGTTTAGAATTAAGAGCACTTTTAATTAAATCATCAACATTATTATGTATACAATAAAGCTCTTTTTGTCGACAATCTTCACGCAAATCTAGCATCGTATCTTCCATATTTTGCTTTTTCTCTTCACAAACGTTTATGCCACACATTTCTTCAATAAGTTGACGAAAGACGGGTTTCGGTCAATATTCTTCCTTTTCTTGAGCTGCCTGCTCTTGTTCACGTAATTCTTGCTCTCTTTGAGCTACAAGTAAAGCCTCCTACTCACGTTGTTGATTAATTCTTTTCATAAAATCTTCCATCATTGTATAAAGTTCGTTATTAAGCTGATTCAGATTATTGATGTAATGCTGCGGGGGTCCAATTTGATCAAAACCAAAAGAATTAGAATAATTGAAATTTTGGTTCATCGGTTGACACTGAAACTTTTCATGAAGAACCCCATAATTTTCACAAGGAAATTGTTGTGGTTGACTCGGAAAATAATGTAGAGGTTGGTTAAATCCAAAGTCTTGATTGTAACAGGGACCCTGATCAAAGACGGGTGTGTTCCCTGTTTGACAATCGAAGCCCGGATGAGAGTTCCCTCCACAAAATTCACACGAGTATGTCTCGTATTGGTATTGTGGAGGTTGGTTGAAGAAGTTCGATGTTTCATTATAAGAATAAGGATTTGGGTCGTAGACAAACTCATTTCCGGATCCTACACTGCTACAGCTCGGACAGTTTTCACCATTAAACGGACCTCCACAATATGAACAACCAAATTGGTTATACGAAGACATGTCGAAGAATTAAACGGATAAGAGGATAAAGAAGATAAGAATTAAATGTAATAAGAGGATAAAGAAGAATATTTTTAGATTTAAAAAAATATATGAGAAAAGAAATTAAAATAAGAAAGAAAAAATATTTTTGGTAACCGAAAATCAAACGTGCACGGTAGCTCTCTAAAAATACGTACAAGAAAGCGATGGAGTTGGTAAGCGCCAGGCGCTATTTAGAATAACCTTTCTCCTTTTGGGTGATGTTGATCAAACCCGCCTTAAACTTCCCTTATAGCACGTAATCTAAAGGTGAGTCGTAACAACGATTAACAAACGGTAATTTTTAATATTAAAATAAAAGAAAATAGAAGTGTAAAATATTTTTGTATTTTTTTATATTTAAAAATATTCACAAACGGAAAATAACTTCACGAGGAAGATTCTTCAAAACACTAATCTTCGAACGAAACGCGAAATTCGTTACACACTTCCCCTGCAACGGCGCCAAAAATTTGATCCGTCTCCGAACACACTCTATATAATATAATATATAAGTATATAAGGATTGGACAATTATAGTATAGTAAGTATTTTTCGTCGGATTTAAGAAACAACTTTTAACCAAAGTTGTCTTAAAAACCTTCCAGGTCGTTTTCCCTCGACGAAGCGTGAATTGAAAATCGGTTAAGTCCGTGATCGCGCGTTTTGAATGGTTTTAATGATTCTTGATTTGGGTTTTCTAAATCCTACTAAATATAAATGACAAGTAGATAAATGCACGAAAACAAGTAAACAAGAAATGAAAATTAAACACGTAAGCATTAAAATGTAAACGGGAATTAAAGAAACGCGACAATTAAAACCTAAATTAAACCTAAAAATGATTTTCTAAACTTTTTCTAATCCTATTTGACTATTTAAAAAGAAAAGGCTAAGGAAATTCTAAAACGAGGGTGATTAAAGCTTAAAAACGAAGAAAACGAGAACGGGAACGAAATCCCGTTCTTTAAAAAGTGAAATTACAAAATATTAACCCTACGAAAGTAAATTTCAAACCTAAACCTAAAATATGATAAAAGAAAATTTTAGAAAAGGAATTTTATTTTTTTGATTATTTTTCTATTTTTTATGATTTTTAAAGTTTTTAAAGAAAATAAATGATTAAAAATACTAAACGTTGAGTTAAAAATCTAATAAAATTACTAAAAGTAGCTTATGATAAGCAGAATGCAAGACAAATAAACAATCCTAAAGTGCTAAACTCAATAAGCCGGGAAAAAGCTTAATAGCACTCGAAGTGCTTTTTATAACTAAAATTCAAAAAGGTATTAAAAGGATTAAAAACGCACCTTAGGACGTAAAAGTCCCAAGGGCGTAGTGGTACTACTACCTTAAATCTAATGAAACTAATGAAACAAAGAACCTACTACCTTAGGACGTGAAAACTACTTTTTTTGAAAGTTACTACAAGACGGTTACTTTTTTTGAATCTTAAGTTCGGGAACTTATTAATGGATATTCACAAATTCTCTAGTAAGAGAATTAATGTGCCTTGTATATTTCTTTGTATTTATGAGAACAATTTAAAGAAATCTAAAAATCGGATGAACAATTTTTTTGTATTTTTTTTTTGTTTATTAAACTTCTACTTATAGTAAAAAGAAAAAGAAAAATATCTTTTACTTTTTATTTTTTTAGTTTTTTTTTATTTTTGATTTTTTTCAAAAGACGTAACTTTTGAAGACGAAATGTTCTCCAAATCACGATCGACAAATTCAAACGAGAGAATCTTTAACACAATTCCCCGGCAACGGCGCCAAAAACTTGATGCGTTCAAATTATAATATACGTAATAATATCAAAGTATAAGAAATTCCAAAATTACCCTTTAGGAAAAAGGTAATAAGGAAAATTCACACGAAAATATCTTACGTTTTACCGGTAATTGTTCACCGGGTCGTTTATACCTCAAGAATTAGGAAATTGAGACCTCGTTTTTAATTTAGACAACGATTTGAATGGTTTCAAAGATTTTGAATTGGTTTTCTAATTCTACAATTAAAAACACATAAAACATGCAAGGGTAAACAATTAAGCACAAAGTCAATAACGGGAATTAAAGCAACGCGATAATTAAAACCTAACTTATCAAAAACTAATCCTAAAATTATTTTTTTTAATTTTTTATAATCCTATTTTACTAACTACTAAGTAAAAGCTAAGGAAATCCTAAAACGAGAACACTTAAAGTTGAAAAATTAAGAAAACGAGAGCGGGAATCAAATCCCGTTTTTAAAAAATGAAATTATAATTTGCTAGAAAACTTCCGGCTCTTGTGCACTCTATCCGTTCTTGAATTCGTCTTTGCCCGGTTTTGGCCGTTTTCTTGTGATATTTGCAATATCCGTACCTACACATCACAAATGACAAAACAAGCAATATGCAAGCATAATTTGCACAATTTGATCATTTTAGGGTCATTTTTAGTATAAAAAGGATATGTGAGCCGCTATTGGGCCTTAAGGCCCAATAAGCGTATACTAGTTGTTTTAAGGTTTTGGCGGACTTTTGGAAAGTGGAGCATACTTATGAAATGATATTTAAAGTTGTTTTGGGAAAATATGCTTGGATAAACGTTGCGAGAAATGATTTTTGTATTTTGACGGAAAAGGGTGAAATTGTGGAAAAATGTTTGAAATTAAAGTTTAAAACCTTGGAAAACGTTGTATAAACGAACGGGTCATGTCGAAATTTCATAAAAAGTCTACACTTAGAAGTTTTACTCAAACATAATTTTAAGATAAAATAATAAAATATTATTACTTTAATACGTCGACTAAAAGACGAAAAATATATTCTTTTACGAAACTTTCCTAACTTGTTTAGCATAAATAAACGTTTCATTTCTTATAATCTAAATGATTAATTAATGATAACTAAGAGTACCAGATGATGGGATTTACCGAAATACATTTTTAAGTGTTTATTATAAGAATTTTATTATAATTACTAGTCTGTTATTCTAAATTGGTATACAGTATATATATATTATATATATATATACTATATATATTTATATATATTTATATTTATTTTATATTTATATATATATTTATATATATTTTTTATATATTATGTTTATATAATATATCTATTACATAATATATACTAAAGTATGAATTGGGATATGTTATTTTGAAATTAAGTTGTCAACCATCACACCACTAAAACCGTTAAGGATGACCGTACAACGCGAATCTGACCTCTATGTATCAAACCTGAAAACTATTTTGGAAACAAATGTCTAAGTGGAACATTAATTAGACTACGTCGTGTTCGGACGTTGTTGCATTTGCTTGTGTGATATTGAGTTTGCTGCTAGACAAGTTTGCTTAAGGTGGGTTCTCGTAGCCCCACTTTTTTAAATCTTTTCTGATGGAGGAAAATGATACTCAAATGTTTAAACTGATTTTTCCAAACTGTGTGAAACGTGGTTTTGTTTTTGGGACATTGTTATGTGCTTATGACTGCTATGTGAATATTATGTAGTTTTATTGTACTTGCGTGCATCAAGATGCATGGCAATGTATGTGATTAGCATGGATTTGCTATGTTTGTGATGGTCTTGCCCTAAGTAAATGCTCCAGCTGGTAGGCTTTAGGTGCGGGTGACCTCGGAGTTGCGACTCCAAGAGCATGGGTATATGATGTTGTGATGACTAGCACGGGGATGCTATGTCATGGTGTATGATTAGCGGGGATGCTAAGTCATGGAATTGGTAATGTTTTGCATATATTCACAGGCATATTACACAATTGTCCACTGTTTGAAATATTTGCACAGCGATTGGGTTTTCTTCAAACCTACAAGCTCACCAACATTTTTGTTGACCTTTTCGAGTATCATTTTCAAGTGAAGTTAATGATCAGTAAGGTTGTGATGCGAGCTAGCAGACTTTAAGAGTATCCTGTATGGATCATGTGTTGAGAGGTTTTGCATTTGGAGTTTGTTTTGAGTTAGTACTTTGAGGTTTTGGTTAAAGACTAGTATGGACCCCTGTGTGGGCTTTTGGTTGTATTAATGCAGTCTATTTGTTGTGTTCGTTGTTGGGGAATTCTCTTAATGTATGTAATTTAGGGGGAGATCGTCATGTCTATGGTACATAAGGAATTGTAGTTTTCTCTATTTTGTATCTTGTTTTATGATTGATCATTCTTTGTCGCATACCCGTGTTTCCGCCTATGTCATGATGTGATAACAGTAACTATGTGTTGTTGCCAAATGATAAGCCTCTAATGGTGTATTTGATAACTATATATCGATTATGTTTATGTTTTTTTTTGTTATCTGTTATGCCCTATGAAACCAAAAACATAATTTGCTCCACATAGAATCTTATGGATATAATTTGAATTTTTCAGATATAATTCAAACATGAACAAGTTACACATAGAATTCGCTTATATTGAGAAGATTACACATAACATCGATTAGTACTCTGGTTTTAAAAATGGATTACACATAAATTTCTATGTGTAATCTACTCAATATGATACGAAAACAGAACCTGTAAACTCTCCAAAGTTTGTTTGGTGTGGTGTAAATGTCATGACTAATTAGATTTAGAATGTAGAAAATGAACACGAATATTTGCGCATAAAATATTCACTTATATTGAGCAGGTTTCACATATCGGCGTTATGACTTAGAATCTACATGGTTTTAATTTAATTTTTTTTGGATATAATTCAAACTGAGCCGATTACACATAGAATTTACTTATATTGAGTAGGTTACAATAGAGGCGATTAGTACTCCGGTTATAAAAAAATGGATTACACATAGAATTCTAAGTGTAATATGTTCAATATGACACGAAAACAGTTTCCTGTAAACTTAATATCCACATAGAATCTATATGGATATAATTTGTGTAACCTGCTTCAGTTTAAAAAAATGAATTCTATGTGAAAATCATGCAAAGCTATATTAGAAAACACATAGAATTCTAAGTCATAACGCCGCTATATGTAACCTGCTCCAGTCATATTCATCAGTAGAAACAATGGATGGTCGATTAGTACTCCGGTCAATGATCAATTTCGAAGTACTTATAACTTTCCATTTACTTTCCTATTTCATTACTTTGGCTTATATGATTGAATTTTAGGCTATTTATTTAATTTCAAGTGATTGGTATTCTTGTTATAGGGAAGGCATATGAAGTTCCCAACATCAAAGTAAATGGTAATGATGCTCTTGTTGTCTATTCTGATGTTCAGGAAGTGCACTAAAATTGGGATAGAAAACATGGACAGTCGGATGTAGAGCTTGTTTGGGTGTGGTATGTGCTACTTTACACATACCTTTTACCTTGTATAACAAACCCAAAAGACCAAAAACATAATAAAAATGGCAAATATATGCTTGTTTTTGTGTTTGTGTATGTGCATGTACAGATATTAAAAAATGGACAAAATCAAAGCAAAAACGGAAAAAACGGACATGAGACGGGATGAGTGCACAAGAGCCGAGAGTTTGCTAGCAAAAGGCTAATCAAGGTCAACAAAAGTCAACAAAGGTCAACCCTTGGTCAACCCACAAAAAAACAAAACCTTTAAAATCCCAAATGAGCCCTTAATGTTAAAACAATTTCACCATAAATCCCTAAACTCATAACACCGTTAGTCCCTAAAAGCTTTAGGACTAACGGTCGTTTTTTTTTCTATATTTTTATTTAACACCTTAATTTATATACCCTTACCAATTCAACCCTCAAATCCATTCGAACCTTTTACAGGCACTGTCCTTTATTATAAAATCGAGCCCAAGTAAAAACTCTTTACCCTGGGTCAAACAACAAAGTTATAAAAATAAAAAGGGCGCGAAGAACGTGTTACTATTCACATTTCTTCCCTAATTTTACCCAGCACGAAATTAACCTCAATTTAAAGGGATTTAACTCAATTCAACGTGGCCATAAGAGATTCCAAGTACTAAGTGCCATCTCATCAAGCAAAAACGTCATCAAATACCTTTGATTGGCTAGCTATAACAAGGGGAATGACACGCGTACTCAAAGAAACACACCTTTAAGTGGAAAATTACACTAAAGCAAGGCCAAAAGAAGCACAAGAGCTCCCAACTTGTGGGATTGCCAGCTTGGCAATCCGTGTGACAAAAATCAATCCAAGGGCTATGATTGAGTATCTAATGATTGGAAGAATTCAAGGGACGAGATCAAGCAGCTAAGGAGCGTCTTTGGGACCTAGAACCTTCACCTTACTCCTATAAATAGAGGCCTCACTCCTTACTCATAGGAGTTAGTGAGATATATAGATAGTAGTAGTTTTTAGTAGCTTTTTATGTAGCTTTTAATTCAGCTTATGTAATGTTCATTTTAATGTAATTTCAATTTTGTTTTAAGTCTTTGTAATCTCATCTTTAATGTATTTATTACTCATTTTTTAATCCCCTATAAAATTAAGTTTTATTTTACAAAGTCTGTTTTTACTTAATGTGCTCTTATATTTCAAAAGCTCTTATTACTGTTCTAAAAGCTCATATTACTCTTAAGCTACTAAAAGCTCATCAAAATACTTGAATACTAATGAAATTGGATGGCTGCTTATAGTATTCAAGTAGGTAATAGTGCTTGATGGTCAAGTGTTAGGATTAGCTTAGGTAATTGGATTAAACTTAAGCTATAAGCTTAAGCAGCTTTTATAAGCTCTATTGTGAGCATTCCACCTCTGTTTAGCTGAGGTGTAGGTACCATTTCCTTTTCCTTTTTCATTTACTTTACTTTCAATTTAATTTCCTAGCTTATCTGTTCTATTTAGCGTAATTTTGCTTATTGCTTGCTAATTTCTGCTTAATTTGGCTTATCAATGCTTAATATAGTTGTTTTATGTTTATTGGTTTTGCGTGTTAGTTTAAATTTCTGTTTTTAAGTAATAAGCATTTTGAGCTAAAATCAGTTCTAGCTAGTATTATTAGTCAAATTGTCTTTAAATTTGGTTATTACATGTTGTTGAAACAAATCCTTAAGCCTACATCATTTAGTTTTAAGTTTTGGTTTCTAAAATGTCAATTGCATTAGTATGAGAAAATAGCCAAACAGCCTTTTTCATTTCAAAACTTAAGTAGGTTAGGATTAGTTGTAGCTTTTGAAATTTAGAATTCCAGTAGTTTTTAGACCAATTTTAATCTGTTTAAACTTATTTTGTAGTAATTAGCTTGTTTAGGTATCTGTTTTTAGCTTTAAAATCAACACTTTGTCAATAAGATTTGAAAAACTAAAAAATAGAATAGATAGCTTTTTCATTCAACGTTTTCATTGCTTATTTAATTTTCAAAATACTTTTCAAAAGTTGTTTTAAGTAGCTAATAGGTCAAGGATTAAGCTGTTTTAAGCCAAAAGTCCATAAGGATCCTTTAGCTTATTGAAAAATAAGCTCAAAGTTGTCCTTAAGGACTGTTTGGTTAACAGTTTTCCAACAAAAAGCTTATTTTTTATTTTCAGCTTATAGCTTTAGTTTTCTAGTTTAATTTTTGTTTAAACTTGCTTATTAGGTTAAATTTTAGTAGTTTATAGCTTATTAGGGTCAGTATTAGGCTTATTTTGTCTTTTCATTGAAAAACCAAAAACATAGTTTAACAGCACAAGTAGCTTTTTCATTCAGTTTTATCATTGCTTATTTGACTTTAAAATTCTTTTTCAATTGCTGTTTTAAATAGCTTTTTGGCTAAGCTTTAAGGTGGTATAAGCTATAAGTCTATAAGGTTCCATTTGACTGCTTTAAATTAAGCTCAAATTAGGTTGGTTGTCTGTTTAGAACTCAGTTTTAAGGAATTGAGCTTATTCTGTCTTTCAGCTTATTGCTTGTTGTTTGTGCTAAATTGCTGCTTATTCCTGCTCATTAGATTAGTTATAAGTAGCTTTAGCTTATTTTGCTCAAAGTTTCAAGCTTATTCTCACTTATTAGTTATCTTAAAGTTTGTTAAAAAGCCAAGAATTTCTAAGTGTTTTCTGTCACCATATTAAGCTGTTTTCTAGCTTATTCATAAGTTTTCACAAAAAGTTTCTTTTATAAAAAATGTTCCTTATAAGCTGTTTTACAACTTTGCTTTTTAAAGTTTTTGCAAAAAAAATAAAAAAGGGAAGAGGGGAAATCCAGGATGAGCAAGGCTCAAACCCTGGACCTCTACCCTCCACATCCTTTTAAACAGTCACAACACCACACACACTCACCACTGCGCCCTTGGGACTTTTACATCCAAGGGTGCAACTAAAATTCTTTTAACACATTTTTGAGCTCATTTATAAAAAAGCACTTCGGGTGCTTAATAGCTTTTTCTAGGCTTATTCATTTAAGCATTCTCCTAGTTAGTATTTTTCATGCATTCCTTGTAGCTTAATCTATTTTTAGTAATTTTCTTAGAATTTTAGTTCATAGTTTGGTATTTTTAATCATTTATTTTTGTTAAAAACTTTAAAAATTCATAAAAATTAGAAAAATAATCAAAAAAAATAAAATTCTTTTTTATAAAATTTTCTTTTATCATATTTTAGGCTTAGGATTTAAATTTACTTCCATAGGGTTAAAAATTTAGAATTTCACTTTTTAAAGAACGGGATTTGATTCCCGCTCTCGTTTTCTTCATTTTTCAACTTTAAGTGTTCTCGTTTTAGGATTTCCTCTGCTTTTACTTAGTAGATATTAAACTAGGATTATAAAAAGCTTAGAAAAATCTTTTTAGGTTTAATTTTTGATAATCTGAGTCTTAATTGTCGCGTTTTCTTTATTGCCCGTTAACGTCTTTATGCTTTCATAATCGTTACTTGCTTACTTATTTTCGTGCATTTATTAACTTGTTATTTTGATTTAGTAGGACTTAGATAACCAAATCAAAAATCTTTAAAACCATTCAAAATGCGCGATCACGGACTTAACCGATTTTCAATTCACGCTTCGTCGAGGGAAAACGACCCGGGAGATTTTTGAGACAACTTTGGTTAAAAGTTTGTTTCTTAAATCCGATGGAAATTATTTACTATACTGTTATTTGATATAATCCTTATATACTTATATATTATATTATATATAGTGTGTTCGGACCGCGTACACCAAATTTTTGGCGCCGTTGTCGGGGAAGTGTGTTACGATTATCGTGTTTCGTTCGAAAATTAATGTTTTGAAGAACCTTTCTCGTGAAGTTATTGTTTTTTCATTTGTGAATATTTTCTTAATAAAACCATAAAAATACAAAAAATATTTTACACTTCTATTTTCTTTTATTTTAATATTAAAATAACCATTTGTTAATCGTTGTTACGGCTCACCTTTAGATTACGTGCTATAAGGAAAGTTTAAGGCGGGTTTGATTAACATCACCCAAAAGGAGAAGGGTTATTCTAAATAGCGCCTCGTGCTTACCAACTCCTCTGCATTCTTGTACGTATTTTTAGAGAGCTACCGTGCACGTTTAATTTTCGGTTACCAAAAATATTTTTTTTTCTTATTTTAATTTTAAAATCTAAAAATATTCTTTTTTATCCTCTTATTACATTTAATTCTTATCTTCTTTATCCTCTATTCCGTTTAATTCTTCGACATGTCTTCGTATAACCATTTTGGTTGCTCGTATTGTGGAGGTCCGTTTAATGGTGGAAACTGTCCAAGCTTTAGCAGTGTAGGATCCGAAAATGAGTTTGTCTATGACCCAAATCCTTATTCTTATAATGAAACACCGAACTTCTTCAACCAACCTCTACAATACCAATATGAGACATACTCATGTAAATTTTGTGGAGGAAACTTTCATCCGGGTTGCGATTGTCAAACAGGGAACACACCCGTCTATGATCAGGGTCCCTATTACAATCAAGACTTTGGATTTAACCAACCTCTACATTATTTTTTGAGTCAGCCACAATAATTTCCTTATGAAAATTTCGGGGTTCTTCATGAAAATTTTCAGTGTCAACCGATGAACCAAAATTATGATCCTAATTTTTGTTATGATCCAATTTATTTCGGTTTTAACCAATATCAATCCCCGCAGTTTCCCGAAATTCATTATCCTCCTCAAACAACGGATACTGAATTGTTGCAAGCTAGAGAAAGCTTAATGGAAACTATTTAAGTTTTTTTAAAAGAGTATGATCATATACCTCCTGAAGAAAAGTGCATGGCTTTATTACTAGCTGAGGAGAGATTTCTTAAAATTAAACAAGTTGTGGAAGAAGAGCAAAATCAACCTGAAGTTATGCAAGAATTGCTACTTAAGCTTATGAATGATTTGCAAATTCTTAAGGGAATTCAACCAAAACAGGCAGAGTAGGAGGAGCAGGCAGCTAAAAGTTTTACTCTATATGGGAATTTTTCTATGATTGACGATGTGAAAGTGTTACAAGATAGAAAAAACTTAATGAAAGACATTCAAACCTTCCTAAGGAAGTTTAGTCGTATACCTTTTGGAGAAATACCAAAGGTTTTATTATACTATTATATAATAGAAACATAAGAAATCACACCCGATTTATCTACCGCATAGCCCATAACTCTCAAGTATGGGGGACGATCAATCTTAACACTACTCAGAAACAGAAAAGGTCTATGTTAGAACCTATCCCAATCTAAGGATTTAAGGGTATTTTCGAAGATAAAATGAGGTGTCCCTCTGTGATAATGATCATTCTGATGACTGAATTTGACTTATTAAATCTTGCTTAGTCCGAGATAGTTTTCGATCACATCTCCTAAAATTGATTTCTTCCCAGGAGTTCACCGAAACTCGATCTTATGATCCAACACTAACCGGGAATTGATGAAGACATATGTGATGAAGACAATTTTGAATGAAGACGAAGGAGAAATTACAAAGATATCTTCAAATAGATGACGAGATACATCGTGAGAGAAATAATAAAACGTCAATAATCTCTGTTGATAAGATCAAAGCGTTGAAACTTATTCCTTCTATTCTTTTGTGCTGAATATCCCTCCTCTTCTCCTAATTCCCTGTTGATGGAAGTGTACTTTCATTATTGAGGAGTTGATACATTTCTATCGAAGACTCCATACCTCCGAGTATTGAGAGTGATTCTAGGCTCGGAAGAATATATTATCTTTCATGACACTTACATAACGATGATCCTATTCCCGAGTAATGAGCGTTTTACCTCGCCAATTGATCCCGATGCACCCTTGATAAACATTTTGATGAGCTTAATGAAGATAATGTATTTGACCCAGGGAGAAGTGAGATTATGTTTTCTCAAAATATCAAAGATGGTGATTCTCTCGTATTTTCATTTTTGACTTTTTCTCCCGTATCGCACCTACCTGGGATACACCTTACTTCTCTCCACCGTGAGTGAAGACACCATTTTTTACCCTGGCATCTCCACTTAGAGCCGGTGGCATCTCATCGGGATGGAACTTTCATGTGCTTTAATGTTATTGCCAAACATAACTGAAGGCCCATATGAGATTTTCCTTCTCTGTTTAGCTTTCCCCTGACAACTTAATGCGGGATCGAGTCAGGCTAGTGCTCGTTACCAAAACAAAGTCGCTTCGTGGGAGGCACCCCATGCTTATCCATCTATCTTTTTTCTTATTTCTAATGTGATGTGAGGAGGCTTGTACTCTTCCGATTCTTGTTGTTTGTGCTTGTGATTGTTTGTAGGATTAACCCAAATTTTTTGAAGACTCTCGTGTTTGGTGTTTTGTCCCGGTCCACTCGAGCTTCCTAGCCTTTGCTTGCCATTAGTTTGGGGGAATCCGATATCCTAGATTATTATCGACTAACATTTATCTTGTAGCATACTTAATAAACGGCTTGAGATTTGTGTGATACTTTCTCCACGCTTGGATTATGCATTCGACTTTTTTGGAGTTTCTAGAATGTGGTTTTTTAAGGTCTTAGACTCTGAACCATTGAGGACAATGTTTAATTTAGTATGTGTAGTATAATCTCGATAAGATCTTACCTACCTTTGCCGTTGATCCTCACGTACTTGTATTTCTCAAAAAATTTCAAATTTTTGATCTAATAATCTAGTTTATTGTCATATATATATAGTAAAAAAAAGTTTTCTTGACACGAATGTAGGTTTCCGTTGGTGAGAACGAAAAGAAAATTTTGACCGACCGGTTTTATATCTTAGTTATTCTCCTTAACTATATATAAATGATTTTGCTAATTTTTTTTATACCAAGGGACCTCTAAAACGCAAGTCTAGCTTAAAAAAGTCAAGACTTTGCAAGTTCCCATAATTGATTTTAAATATGCGAAGATCGATTATTTGAGTTGAGATTGTTGCCAGTCTATGTGACTTGTTAAAGTTGCCGATCTTAATTCGTTAGGCTAAGTATTCACGATTTCTTTATTAGAAAATCAAAATTGTAAAGAACAAGAGATGATAGAGTAGAGTCATAAGTTTTGAGCTAAACATAGAAATAGTTGGATTTCTTTAAGGCCATAAAGAGTTTTGTGCTTTTTACTCCAATCAGCTTAATAAACTTATATAATTGTTGATTAAATAAAGTTTCTTTGGTTTTTGCGATTCTTTAGTTTAAATCACTTCGCTAGAGAGGTCCCTATGTGAAAGTTAGGTACACATCGAGGTTTTTGTCAGTGATGTGGGAAATAGACTCCTGACCATGTCGGCCTCGCATACCGATGTGCAGTTGTTAAAAGACCACAGGACTTTGAAATTTGGCATAATAATCATTATTATGAAATAAAACCAAAGCCGAAAAAGACTTCTGATCATGGTCGGCACGCATACCGATGTGACAGTCATTTAAAGGGTTGAGGGTAAAAATAATATTAATAAAAACCTGTGGCTAATTAAAAGGTTACTGCCTCTTGCCGCTCACAACCGAAGTGGTAGTCTTCTAATAAGGCACATAGTAATACTAATCCAAGCTATAAAAGTTTGCTGCATCTTGCCGGCTCACAACCGATGTTGCAGCCTTCTAAAAGGTCGAGGAAATTACCGAGGTCGAAATATGTTTGCTGCATCTTGCCGGCTCACAACCGATGTTGCAGCCTTCTAAAGGACCGAGGTTTAATAATGTTGCAATAATAATAATAATAAAGCCAAATTTTGACTCCGGGGTTATCTAAATAAAGCCTCCATCTCTGGACTCGTAGTTGAGTTGTTTTGGATGAAATAAAAAGGATAACCCCTAAATCATGCAAAATTAGAACCTTAATGTGGACCTTATTCTCACCATATCGTCTCTTTAGGAAAGGATTTCAAACTATTAATAGTCTAAACCGGGTTTACTTTATTAATAAGGACATAATTTATTTGTCACCAATAATAATAATAAAATCCTTAGAGGAAATTAGGAATAAGGGAGGAAAAGTAAGTACACAATTAGCTTTAATAGTATGTTAGCATCATAACTTGTATTTTGCCATGATCTTGTTTTTAAGCTTGGCTTGGAGAGGTGAAAGTCGGGGACGATGAATTTATCCATTTGGACACTTTTTGTGCTTTTTGTTCCGTGATCCTAAAAGTTATCAATGAATAATGAAAGCAATACATTATGTCACACATGAATAAGTTGTAAGTTGTAAATTATGAAAATCATAAAAATGGAAAAATCTTTGAAAATGGGAAAACAGGATGTTTTAAAGCTTGTGATTTCTTAACTCTCCCCAAGACTTTACTATTTTTTAAAGGATATTGGGAGGTTTTTGAGGTACTGGTTTTTAGAGTATATAATAATTGCGTGAGGACACGGCAACACTTTGATTGGGTAATTTTGATATTTGAAAATCACATAACCTTTTTATACTCAAAAAAGGCCTAAAATGTCCAAATAGGTTCAAATTATGCTGAATTCTTGATTGTTTGTCATTTGTGATGTTAGGTAAGATATTGCAAATATCACAAGAAAACGGTCAAAACCGGACAAACACGAACACAGGAACGGATAGAGTGTACAAGAGCCGGGAGTTTCTAGCAAAGGTCAACAAAGTCAACCTTGGTCAACCCTTGGTCAACCCACAAAAAGACAAATCCCTTAAAATACCCAAATAACCCTTATTGTTAAATTCATTTGCACAAAAAGCCCTAAATCACTAACACCGTTAGTCATTTTTATTAAATAGCTAACGGTCGTTATGTCCCTTAACTATAAACCATTTTTTTTACCTTTTAACCCAAGCCCAAATTACATTGGCCCAACCCTTTTATTATAAACCAAGCCTAGTCAAATCCCCTTTTACCCAGTCAAACACAAGTTATAAAATGGAAAAAAAAGCGTGAAGAATGTGTTACTATTTTACGTTCTTTCCCCCCAAACTTTTTTACCAGCTTAAATAAACCCAACTTAAACCCACGCCCTTTTTAATTAATGATGTGGCCAAAAGATTCTAAGTACCAAGCAATGAGTCAGCATCAAAAACGTCATCTAAAGCTCCTTATTGATCAAGTTATGACAAGGGAATGCCACGTATGTATCCAAACAAACACGCCTTGATGGAAATTTTGCACTAAAATCAAGCCAAAAGAAGTACAAAGCTGTGGGATTGCCAGCTTGGCAATCCGTGTGACAAAAATCAATCCAAGGGATATAATTGAGTATCTAATGATTGGAAGAATTCAAGGGACGAGATCAAGCAGCTGAGGAGCGTCTTTGGGACCTAGAACCTTCACCTTGCTCCTATAAATAGAGGCCTTACTCCTCAATCACAGGAGTTAGTGAGATATATAGATAGTAGTAGTTTTTAGTAGCTTTTTATGTAGCTTTTAATTCAGCTTATGTAATGTTCATTTTAATGTAATTTCAATTTTGTTTTAAGTCTTTGTAATCTCAATTTCATGTATTATACTCAATTTTTTAATCAATAAAATTTTAGTTTATTTTACAAAGTCTGTTTTTACTTAATGTGCTCTTATATTTCAAAAGCTCTTATTACTGTTCTAAAAGCTCATATTACTCTTAAGCTACTAAAAGCTCATCAAAATACTTGAATACTAATGGAATTGGATGGCTGCTTATAGTATTCAAGTAGGTAATAGTGCTTGATGGTCAAGTGTTAGGATTAGCTTAGGTAATTGGATTAAGCTTAAGCTATAAGCTTAAGCAGCTTTTATAAGCTCTATTGTGAGCATTCCACCTCTGTTTAGCAGAGGTGTAGGTACCATTTCCTTTTCCTTTTTCATTTACTTTACTGTCAATTTAATTTCCTAGCTTAACTGTTCTATTTAGCATAATTTTGCTTATTGCTTGCTAATTTCTGCTTAATCTAGCTTATCAGTGCTTAATATAGTTGTTTTATGTTTATTGGTTTTGCTTGTTAGTTCAAATTTCTGTTTTTAAGTAGTTTTTATAAATCTTTCATAAAAATCCAAAAACATTAGCATAATCTACTAGCTTATTAATTCTGCTTAAATAGTTGTTTAGATCTATTAATTAGGTTTATAATTAGCTTATTTTTATCTGGTATTACTTGTTTGTGCATTAAATCTTGTTTTCATAAGCTTAAAATGGATTTAAGCCTTTTTAAGGGGTGTTTGGCACAAGGCAGCACTAACTCAAGTTAGTGCTGCCAAGGCCATTTGGTCCTTAGGATTGGTTTCAAATTACATTTGTAAGTTTATAAGATAGGATTTAAGGCTATTTGAAGGTTTTGAATTAGATTTCATTCAAGTAGTTAGTTTTAGCTAAGATTTGTTAGAACAAGTTCAGTAGTATAAGCATTTTAAGCTCTTGTCTGTTTAAGCTGTTATCATTGCTCTCCTTGTTTTAGTTTTAGAGTTTTAAAGTTGTAGATTACAACTTCTTAAGCCTGCATTTGATCAATTGGAGATATGGTCATTTTGTGTCAACTACATCAGCCACAAAACCAGACAAATAGCCTTTTCCTAGCTTAAAAATCAGAGGGTAATAATAGTTCTTAGGTCTTGATTTTAAGAGCACTAGTAGATTTTATGTCATATTCAATCTGTTTCAGATTATTTTGTTTTATTAAGTTCATTTTTCTATCTGTTTTTAGCTTTGAAATTTGCAATTTGTCTTTTGAAAACCCAAAAATATACTCAGCATACACTAAGTCTTTAAGCATTTTTCATTAAGCTTTTTACTTGTTCATTTGATTTTCAAACTGTGTTTCAAAAGTTGTTTTATGAACTTTGTAAGGTAGACTTTAAGATTAGAATAAGCACAGAATTCCATAAGGATACTTGGCTTATCTTAAATAAGCCCAAAGTTAGCTATTTGTCTGTTTGGTTCCTAGTAAAGTGCTTAGTGCTTATTTGATAATTTCATCTTATGGCTCTTTGTTTTTGCTTAATTTAGATCAGACTTGCTCGTTAGGTTAGATTTAAGTAGCTTATTAAGTACTAGTTTTAGCTAATTTTAGTTTGTTAGGTTGCTTGAGTTTTGAAAAAGTAAAAAAAAAATAAGTCAAGTGTTTTTCTGTCACTTTTAGCCATTTCCAGCTTATTTCCTAAGTTTCAAAAAAGTTGTTTTTACAAAAGTTTTTCATTTTAAGTTGTTTTACAAGTTTGTTTTTAAAAAGTTTTGAAAATAAAAAATAAAAAACAAGGGGCCGCAGATTCGAACATGTGACCCCTTGCCTAGCACACACACGTCTTACACTACACACACCATCCAACTGCGCCCTTGGGTCTTTTTCAAACTTTCATCCATTTAAATTTCTTTTAAACACATTTAGTTTTCCTTTTTTTACAAATAAGTCATAGCTTATTTCTGGCTTTTTAGGGCTTATTGTGTCAGCTTATTTTTAGTTCTCATTTTTATAAAATCAGTCTTGCTTAAATACACTTTTAGTAATTTTCTTAGATTTTTAACTCAACATTTAGTATTTTTAATCATTTATTTTCATTAAAAAATTATAAAAAATAGGAAAATAATCAAAAAAATAAAATTCCTTTTTATAAAATTTTCTTTTATCATATTTTTAGTGCTTAAGCTTTGAAATTTAACTTTGTAGGATTAATATTTTTGCTTAAATTTCTCTTTTTAAAAGGAACGGGATTTCGTTACCGTTTTGTTTTCTTCATTTTTCAACTTTAAGTGTTTAGGATTTCTTTAACATTTCTTTTTAAATAGTCAAATAGGATTAGAAATAGTTTAGAAAATCATTTTAAGTTTAAATTTAGATAATTTAGGATTTAAATGTCGCGTTTTTAATTCCCGTTTACGTTTTATGCTTACGTGTTTAATTGACATTGCTTTCTTACTTGTTTTCGTGCATTTATTTACTTGTCATTCACATTTAGTAGGATTTAGAAAACCAAATCTCATTAAAACCATTCAAAACACGCGATTACGGACTTAACCGATTTTCAATTCACACTTCGTGGAGGGAAAACGACCCGAGAGGTTTTTGAGACAACTTTGGTTAAAAGTTTGTTTCTTAAATCCGACGAAAAATACTTACTATACTATTATTTGATATAATCCTTATATACCTATATATTATATTATATATATTGTGTTCGGACCGCGTACACCAGGGTGTTTGGTTCGAACCAACGTTTCTCTGCTTAATATCATCTCCCAGTAAAAATCAAGTCATATAAGTTTGTAGTTAGGCATCAAAGTCATGCACTGCCATCAAATGTTTTAGTTGATATGCTTATGCTTTCAAGCACTTATTCAATATAAATATGTTTAGTCGATCTTTTGAAAGATACTGGGTCTGTATACCTGTAATTACCATGTGCACACATTCTTAATGTAAAAATACCTTTAGTGTACGCCCATTATATTATATTATAATAATAATAATTTGAGAAATAAAACGTCACCGTTTTTGACAGCATTTTACTGTTCATTGATGAACAGTGCTTATTCCTATTCATCGTTTCACTGTTCATTGGCCTGGCCCAAATAAAATGGCGTTTATTGTTCATCCGTGGGGCCCAAAAAACGGCCCAATATAAAAAAAAACCCTGTTGGCCTAAAATAGAAAAAAAAATTATGAAACGTACTCTCAACTTTTAATTATTTACGACTTTTTTATGTAATAAACTTTATTTATGAAATATACAACGCATATCTACCGATTCATTGAGACTAAAAAACACCCGCGGAAAGATCTTCGAATGCGAACAAAACGAGCTCAATATTGCAATGCTTCTAACATACGTACGATTTTATAAAAAATGTTGAATTTAAATGTATACATATATGTATTTTTTTTTAAATATTCAAAAAACACTCTAAACTATCTAATAACTTTAAAATAAACGATGAAAAAAAACCGGCCTACGCTAATCCTTCAATGGTACGCAGTCAAATGCTAGAAAATGCATTTCTGATCGATAATGCTATTAAGAAGTTTGATACTCTTGTTCCAATTATGCCTCTGATTGGATCACTGGCTAAATTGAAATTTTGTAACGCATTGGGGCATCCTATTAGCAAGGCGATTTTGATCGATTTATCGGATTCTGATATTATTGAGCGCTTTGGGCGTATATACAGAAATCTTTCTCATTATCATAGTGGATCTTCAAAAAAAGAGTTTGTATCAAGTAAACTATATACTTAGACTTTCTTGTGCCAGAACTTTAGCTCGTAAGCATAAAAGTATTGTACGTGCTTTTTTTAAAAAATTTGGTTCGGAATTATTAGAAGAATTCTTTATGGAAGAAGAACAAGTTTTTTCCTTGACCTTTCCAAGAGTTTCTTCTATTTCGCGAAGGTTATCTAGAAGGCGGATTTGGTATTTGGATATTATTTGTATCAATGATTTGGCCAATAATGAATTATTCATTATGAAATGTTATAAATATATAATGGATTCCTACCTATGTCTAGATCCCGGATAAATGGAAATTTTATTGATAAAACCTTTACAATTGTAGCCGATATCTTATTACGAATAATTCCGACAACTTCAGGAGAAAAAAAGGCATTTACCTATTACAAAGATGGTGCGATTTGATTTTTTTATTACTCGCGGTTTTACGAGAAATACACAGGATTTGTGATCGGGAAAAAAAAGAAAAAAAAGTACTCAAGCTTTTCGGATTCAAATCATTCAAAATTGATTTTTTGATATCGAAATCTAAAAAAATATCTGGAAAAAAATTGCGTCCAATAGGATTTGAACCTATACTAAAGGTTTAGAAGACCTCTGTCCTATCCATTAGACAATGGACGCTTTTCATTATGATTTTTGGGTATTTTTACTTTCTTATCTTTTATTTGAAAAAAAAAGAATAAAATTAGTAGGATTTATAAAAAAATTTGAATTGTATATTCAACGATGAATGATGTATTAATTAGAGTCTATTAGAGTATTTAAGAATCTATATCTATAAATATAGTAATATGATAGAATAAATAATAAATAAATATACAGAATATATATATATATATATATTTTTTATTATCAATATATATATATATATAAGATATATATATAATACTATATATATATATATATTTATTGTATTTTTCTTCATCTATATTATATATATATATATATATATTCGTGAAAAAATTAATCCCGCCGCAACGCGCAGGTTCTTATGCTTGTTCTAAAAAAATTAATTAGTCACATATAATAATTCTGTATAAAAACAACCCATATTATGTTATCAGTAGTGTAAGCTTACATTTTGTGTTTGCATTATTAGCATCTTTCAAAATTTTCTGAATTTGCTACTTGGTTATTTGGCTTCTCCGTGTATAGCTTAGATAGTTGGACTTTTTCATTGTTTGGTGGTATATAAAGTTTAACCGATTCTGATAGAGTAACATTCCATCTTTTGTATAACGTATTTAGGTCGTTTAGGTCAAATCTGCTTACTTCACTAAATGCACTAATGGTAGGTATGTTATCACACGAGGATCAAATTATAAAATACGTGACATAAGTAAAAATTCAATTTTTTATCGAAAGACGAGTCCGGTGTAACGTACGGGTCTGAACGACTCATATATGTAAATTGTTTGGTAAGTACTTTATATGCATGGGTGGTTTCAAAAGTTCATACCTTTTATGTAGGTTATCCTCATTTACTTTTCTCTTTCTTCTCATCTGATAAAATAATAAATTAAACTTAATGTTAATGATGTTATGGATAATTATATGTGGATGTCCTTATCTCCTAATAAGAGTTAGAGTTTATATGTAACTAGAAGATGGTTCAAGCATTATCTCTTTGTATCTATATATAGACCTATTGGTCAATTGATTAATAACACTTTTTATTCTCTCAAACTTGTATTCATAACACGTTATCAGCACGCTCTAAAAGGTTTTGTTATTATTATTTTTTTCTTCTCGCTTTTTTTTACGGGTCTGCCTTCAACTCTTTACCTATATGATTCGGCATGCATTGTCTCTCAATACGCAGTCATTCGATAATTTAATATGACATTAGTATATTATTATATGAAGCCATTTAATGGGTTGCGGTAACACATGCACTTCCTTCATCATATGTTGATATAACTTTCATAGTTTATGTATAACGCTGTTTACGAGTCTATATTCACATGCATAAATCATTAACGGGTAATCATGCAATCCAAATAGCTAGGTCACTTCTATATTTACGTATTAATTATTATGACGATACAAATCATCCTTATATCTAAAAATATTAGTAGATTAACACATGCGAACGACTAGTAGAGCTGCATGTAGATCGAATATGATTGATTAGATTTGGTTTAATGTTAATCGATGTTTATATGCCGAATAAAAAGAAATTTGTACATAGTTGAACATGTGCTAATGAGTTAATATGGATCGATGTTTTCTTGAATGCTTAACTGTGTAATAGGCCCTATAGTTGTTATTGTTCATTGTTTAACATGTGAATTAACGTTCGTTTTGATGTTAAGCAGTTCTAGGGGATGTTTTAATAACTTATCGAAAAGCTTATGAGCTTATTCTTTACAAATTAAGCACACCTTTTAAACAGTGTTTGGCCCAATTAGCTTATGTGGTGTTATTTACAATAATGGTAAACTGTCTAATAAAGGCCAACACCGGTATAAACATGTATGAGGTTATAATGTATAAGATGAATATAAGTCGTAAAAAAATTAAATAAGATAAACTGGTGTGAGAAGGATTAAAAATTAATTTGACTTACATATATTTTATATATGGCTTGAATAATGTTGATTATAATAATATATCATGTAAATATACGGTAGAACTTTGTGAATAGATATCACATATGCTTATATAGTCACTTAAAATATTGTTTAGTTAAGATGCTTTACATGTGATAGAGATGCAAATAAGGTTTAAAAAAAAGTAAAACTTATGTCAAGAATATATATATATATATAATACCTGTTGATTTAGCGTTTTGGGATCGAGTAATATATATCTCGTTATTTGCTTATGTTAATTAATTGTTGTCAGTTTGCTGCAGTGTAGCTTATTATTATAATGAGAGTTTAATAGTATTGATTAGTTATCAGTTTGTTATGAGATTATCTTGAGAGCTTTGTTTAGCTAGCTTGTAATGTGCTTTTAATCGTATGTACTATGTGGTATGATCGTTTTCATGTCGTCGGCTACTTTTGTTGTGCAATTCAAAAGACAAGAATTAGATTAATCTTAGTTCTGTTTGTTTTATGTGGTATGACACATCTTTTAAGTTACATGTTCCTTTAACGTGTATAATGTTACATTTTGATATATATGTGTGTGTGTGTGTGTGTGTGTGTGTGTGTGTGTGTGTGTGTGTGTGTGTGTTAAGAAGATTGTGCAACTTGTATTAATTGGCATGACCGGTTGGATCATTCCGCGTCATTGATGATGTGAAAAATATAAAAGAATCATGAGTTTTTTCAAAGATGATTTTATTATTGTTCTTAATGGAAGTTACGCATTTACTTATCACCACTAAATACAAAGAAAGACTTCACTCCTTAAGATTTTAGAAAAGATGAAAAAGGCATGTATGTAGGCCTATACATGTGACATGTGGATCATTTTAAGTTATAAAATCGATGCATCGTCAAAATGATCATCAAATATGCAATTAAAGTTGGCGTGATTTAGTGGCTCGATGTGAGCACGGTTTTCTAAATAAAATTATTGAGAATGGTGGTGATTACTTTCAAGTATTGGGCGATTATTGGAATAAGTATTAAACTTAAAGATAGCCTATGTTCATACACGAATTGCTTTTGTTGAAACGTTTATAAAACGTCTTCAGTTGATTGCAAAGCCAATAATTATGAGAACAAAACTTTTAGTTTATGGGGCATGTTATAAGATACGAATTCACATCTTGCCAACAGTATATAATGAATCCTCCCCATAAGAATAGTTTTTGGTCACAAACCATAGATTTTGAAATTGTGCGACATATGTTATGGTAAATCTACCACAATGTACACATTGGGATGTTAGAATGGATAATTCATTCAGGGAGAGAGAATGAGCAGCGAGAAATTTAGAATGAATTATAATAGACATGTTGATCCTCACACTAATATAAACTTGGAGTTAAATGGGACAATTCATTCTCAGATATAGAAATTGTCAGACGAACAAGTTTAGTGACCTGAATAAAGTGACTAGATAATATATACGCTGCTAGTGCTCCAATTACGATGTGTGTCCCTATTAGAATATGATAATTCACCATTGAAGGCTAATTGATTTGCTTCCCTTCAATTGATAACAACTATCCTATATATAGGATATAAGAGAACATTCTAGAATCGTTACCATGGGCTTGAGCCCAATACAAATTAATGACTAATAAATACTTAAAGAATGTCTTGGATTGACTTGGATGATGATTAATTGACTCATGGACCCTTCTCTTATTGTTGAAACGTTGACTTGATTTTATTACTAGGGCTAATAATCCCCATCAGTGTGAGGCGGGAGATCTTCGGACGTTCAGGCTGGTGGAAAACTCAAGGAAATAAAGCTGTGGGAGTCCCTTAGTAAGATTAATCTGCATACTGAAATCTGGAAGGGACATGAAGCACACGAACCTGACCGGAAGCAACATATTCTCAGACAAAATGAATATCAATCTCGATGTGTTTAGTACGCTGATGCTGCACAGGATTAGTAGACAGATACACAGCACTCACATTATCACAATAGACAAGAGTAGCAGTAGAGAGAGGAGTGTGAAGTTCAAGCAACAAATTCTGAATCCACGCAGTCTCAGCAACAACATTCGCAACACCTCGATATTCTGCCTCAGCACTAGAACGAGACAATGTAACCTGCCGTTTGGCAGACCAAGACAAAAGGTTATCACCAAGGAACACACAATACCCGGAGGTAGACCTACGAGTAACAGGGCAACCAGCCCAATCAGCATCTGTATAAGCAGTGAGTTGACTAGTGGACGAGACATGAAGCTGAAGTCCATGGTCAATAGTACCAGACATAGGCCAAAATACGCTTCAAAGCAGTAAAATGTGGATCACGAGGATCATGCATGTAAAGACAGATCTGCTGCACAGCATAAGATATATCTGGGCGTGTGAATGTCAAATACTGAAGGGCACCTGCAAGGCTTCGATATAAAGTAGGGTCACTGACAGGGTCACCATCAGAACCGAGTTTGGACTCAGTGTCCACAGGGGTCTTGCATGGGTTACAATGCTGCATGTGAGCGCGCTCAAGAATTTCCTCTGCAAATTTAGACTGAGACAAAAACAATCCAGACTTCGATCGTTGTGCAGATACACCAAGGAAATAATTGAGAGAGCCAAGGTCAGTCATAGCAAACTCACTATGAAGTAATGTAATAATGCGTTGTAAGAGAGCAGTAGACGAAGTTGTGAGTATGATGTCATCCACATATAAGAGCAGATAAGCAACATCTGAACCCATGTGATAAACAAATGTCGACGTATCGGTTTACTATGCTGAAACAGACACGTGTAATAAAAGCTAGCAACCGCTAAAACCATGCCACGAGGAGCTTGTTTTAAGCCCATACAAAGAACGCTGCATATGAAAACATAATCTGGCTGGGCGAATCAACAAACCTGGTGGTTGATGAATGTAGATTGTCTCAGTTAACTAGCCTGAGAAAAAGCATTTTAATCAAGCTGATGAATAGGCCAATCACGTGTTACTGCAAGACTTAAGACAGTACGAATAGTAGCCGATTTGACGACCGGACTAAAGGTCTCATCAAAATCAATCCCCTGCTGTTGACTGCGACCATTCGCAACCAATCGAGCTTTATACCTGCTCAACGAGCCATCTGCATTAAACTTATGCTTGAAAAGCCACATAGATCGAACAATATTAACATTAGCTGGACGAGGCACAAGAGCCCACGTTCCGTTAGAAATCAAAGCATTATATTCATCTACCATAGCCTTATGCCAATTAGGGTCACGAAGAGCATGTAAATGAGAGCGAGGAATAGGCGAAGTAGTGGTGGCATGACAATTCATACGCGCAAGAGGTTTTGAAATTCCGGCTTTTGCACGGGTGACCATATGATGAGTATTGGTAGTTGGGGCGTTCCCATAAGCAGTAGCAGCAGGTGAGGTGATATGGGTATTCGGTGTTGAGCTTGGTGTAGTGGGCTCGTGAGTTGAAGATAAAGGAGGGACCGGAATTTGTTGGTGGGTTGCTGGAGTACGAGGGGTAAGGGGGTGGTGTGGGGATTGCGGTTGGGCTTGAGGCGATTATATAATACCTGTTGATTTAGCGTTTTGGGATCGAGTAATATATATCTCGTTATTTGCTTATGTTAATTAATTGTTGTCAGTTTGCTGCAGTGTAGCTTATTATTATAATGAGAGTTTAATAGTATTGATTAGTTATCAGTTTGTTATGAGATTATCTTGAGAGCTTTGTTTAGCTAGCTTGTAATGTGCTTTTAATCGTATGTACTATGTGGTATGATCGTTTTCATGTCGTCGGCTACTTTTGTTGTGCAATTCAAAAGACAAGAATTAGATTAATCTTAGTTCTGTTTGTTTTATGTGGTATGACACATCTTTTAAGTTACATGTTCCTTTAACGTGTATAATGTTACATTTTGATATATATATATATATATATATATAGGATAAATATCAAATAAAAAGACAAATATTCGTGAGAAGGATAAAAAAAAATTTTTTTTTTAAAAGTTCTCAAAAAATTCTGAAAAAATTCTACAAGATCGTGTATGTTGGTGCATGAAAAAGTTGTAAAGGAAGTTTTTCTAAAAGTGGATAGTTTTGCCGAAAAAAATTTATTAAAAAAAACGTTTGTGCATTAAATCGGTTTTTTGTGCATCAAAAATTCGTTTTTGTACCCAACTTCTTTTGACTTTTTGCATCAAAATTTTATTGCGCATCAAACTATAACAAGTCGAAAAATTTGTGCATCAAAATTTTTTTGTGCATCAAAATTTCTTTTTTTGCGCATTAAAAAAACGTATAAAAACTCAAAATTAGAAAAACTTCTTTTACAAAAGTTTTATGCACCAACATACCTGATTTAATGGAATTTTTTTGGAATTTTTCGAGAACTTTTTTAAAAAAAGTTTTCTTTTTATCCTTCTCACGAATATTTGTCTTTTTATTTTAACCTTCCTCTATATATATATATATATATATATATATATATATATATAGTAGGGATCCAGTGAGAAGTAAATTAAAATAAGAAGTGGTGAGAAGTGACTAAAATCACATATTTGAGATGCAACGACTTGCATTAGATGCATTTCTATTCATTTAGATGCACCATTTTGAGTTTCGAACGTTAACTTGATGTGTAGATGGTGCAAATTGATTTTGATGATTTCGGCACATGCAGAGGAACAAAAAAATAAAATGCATCTAATATACGTATATGCATCTAATTAAAAGCTAAAAAACACATTATGATGCGTTATAATGCATCTAATATTATAGAGATGCATCTAATTTAAGTCGGTGCATCTCGGATATGCGGTTATAATTACTTCTTATCCTTCTTATTTTAAGAAAACTTCTTATTTGATCCTAACTTTATATATATATATATATATATATATGTGTGTGTGTGTGTGTGTGTGTGTGTGTGTGTGTGTGTGTGTGTGTGTGTGTGTGTGTGTGTGTGTGTGAAGATTTGTGCAACTTGTTTTAATTGGCATGACGGTTGGACATTCCGGCGTCATGATGATGTGAAATATATAAAGATTCATGAGTTTTTTTCAAAGAATTTTATTATTGTTCTTAATGGAAGTTACGCATTTACTTATCACCACTAAATACAAAGAAAGACTTCACTCCTTAAGATTTTAGAAAAGATGAAAAAGGCATGTATGTAGGCCTATACATGTGACATGTGGATCATTTTGAGTTATAAAATCGATGCATCGTCAAAATGATCATCAAATACGCAATTAAAGTTGGCGTGATTTAGTGGCTCGATGTGAGCACGGTTTTCCAAATAAAATTTTTGAGAATGGTGGTGATTACTTTCAAGTATTGGGCGATTATTGGAATAAGTGTTGAACTTAAAGGTAGCCCATGTTCATCGCGAATTGCTTTTGTTGAAACGTTTATAGAATGTCTTCAGTTGATTGCAAAGCCAATAATTATGAGAATAAAACTTTTAGTTTATGGGGCATGTTATAAGGTACGAATTCACATCTTGCCAACAATATATAATGAATCCTCCCCATAAGAATGGTTTTTGGTCACAAACCATAGTTATTGAAATTATGTGACATATATCATGGTAAATAATGGATAATTCATTCAGGGGGAGAATGAGCAGCGAGAAATTTAGAATGAATTATAATAGACATGTTTATCCTCACACTAATATGAACTTGGAGTTAAATGGGACAATTCATTCTCACATATAGAAATTGCCAGACGAACAAGTTTAGTGACATGAATAAAGTGACTAGATAATATATACGCTGCTAGTGCTCCAATTACAATGTGTGTCCCAGCATTAAAACTAATTATTGGTAGTAAGTCTATGGCACGTCTGCAACGTGATAGACTAATCGATTCCAAATAAAAGTCCTCGAATGAAAAGATAAAATGGAGCAAGAAAATTAAGATGGTCGAATCGAGGTTAAAGACCCCATAATAGTCTCCTAAAGAGACACTAGACATGATGGTTAACTATGGGATCTCAATAAATGATATAATATAATGTCTAGTAGAGTGTGGAATCGGGGAAAAATTGAAACGACATCGATAATACTATTGTATGTAATGATGCGCATGATAAATAAGGTGAGGATCTTGGATACCTGCAAGAAGTGCAGATGTATAAATGAATGGCAAAATAATGCAAAGACGTAAAATGTTATGAGATAGAAAAATAATGTTATGTCTGGCAACATGATGAATAAATTGTATGCGTCTAATACAAAGAAGAGCTCATTTTATGTTGAAATTCCTTAATGAGTATATAATGCATGAATCACGTGATATAAAATTCTCGAGAATAATAATCAATTAAATTGTACAAGTCACTCGAATGGAGTAAATCAAATTTTTCGATATTCTTAACGTACAAGAGATGTGGGTTTATATTTTACTAACCCATCAAAACAAGTTTAGTTGTTTTTACGTTTGCATGATATATATTTAACTTAACAGGTAAGTCTCAAACTGGATATGTTTTCACAAGAGGATGCACTACAATTTTATGACGTTCAACATAGCAAACAATCGTGACTACTTCATCCAACCAAACCGAAATTATGGGATGAATATACTAATAGTTTTTGCATCAAGATAATATAGATGCAATTCTTACTTCAAGAGAAGTTACATCAAAAGGATCAAGTGATGTTGTCATTAGAGGGAGATAATACGCGATGCACTCTTTTTCCCTTAGCTATGGTTTTGTCCCACTAGGTTTTCCTGGCAAGGTTTTTAATAAGGCAGCATTCCTAAAAGCGTATTAATAATATGGACATCCAAAAGGGAGTGTTATGGATAATTATATGTGGATGTCCTTATCTCCTAATAAGAGTTAGAGTTTATATGTAACTAGGAAATGGTTCAAGCATTATCTCTTTGTATCTATATATAGACCTATTGGTCAATTGATTAATAACACTTTTCATTCTCTCAAACTTGTATTCACAACAGTCCCAACTTATTATTATATATTTATTTTGAATTTTGAAAATTAATTATTTCAATTTTAATATATATCTTAAATTTTTAAACAAACATTATTTAATTTAATCAATCAATTTCTTTCTCCTACTTTTTTCTCAAACTGATTCTCATTCCGAATCCTATCTTCGTACCAAACGCACCCTTAGTGTTATTTTTATGATTATGAAAGTAAAGTGTTTCCTTTCAATTTTGGGAGTACTTTTCTTTAATAAAAAAACTTAAGAACATAATGTGCGTAGCCTCATCAGAGTTTCCGATGATCACTTCGAATTTCTAAACCCTTTCTCAGACCACCCACTATATTTATCAATTGAGATCCGAAAATGACTAATTACGTGTAGTTGTTTCTTTTCATATGTTATAACATTTGACCGTTTGAACACCTCAATCGTGTTTGAATATACAAACCAAAATATATCCCGTAAAACCTAAAAGTAATTTTTTTTCTTAAAAACAACTATAAAGGCCATATTTAATGATAGTTCAAATGAATAAAGAAACACTTTATATAAAACTTATATTGATGTTATTTTATGTCATTGTGATTGTGATTTATTAGACCAGTGAGATTTTACATTAAGCTTAAATACGAATTAAAGAAGTGTAAAGTACACACACAACTAATATGTTTTCGTCTACAACAAAAACATGAGGGTCAAAGAGGCTACGGACCTTACTAATTCAAAAGGCAACCCACTCCCTAAAGAGTGGGCAAGGGTTGAAGGAGAGTCACCCCTTGCGAGGACTGGATAGCACTCAAAAACCTAAAAAATTGGTACCAACGGCTTTACCTAACTTTCCCATCGAAATTAATGAGAGCATTTGTACTGTATGTTTAAATCAGAATTAGGCGGATCTTTATCCAAAGTAGGGCGTAAATTTGAAAAAGATTAAAGAAGCGCATTATTAACAAGAAATTATTGGCTTCGTGATTCAAATTAAATCTTGAACGACAAATTTGTTTACTAACATTTTGATTGTTGGTTGTCAACAATTTTTCATCGACATAACTATCAACTTCTATATCTTATTAATAGACTAGCATGCTGTGGAAAACTAGAAGGGGGTTGAATAGTTTACCGCTTTTTAATTTAAGGTTTTAAGGTGTTTGTAAAATTTTAGATTTCGACTTTATGTGATTTCAAACTTGCACAATATGAAAAAATGTTACTTATCTAAACAATCAATAGAATGATATGAGAAGTAATGTAAGACAAGAGAAAGAGTAAGGAACAATCAACCAACTAATGCAGGATTTTTCGTGGTTCGGTAACGACTGCACCTCTTCGACCTAAGCCACTCCCGAGCAACAAACTCGAGAGGTTTCATCACTATGTAAACAAAACTCCTTATGGCGGAGATAAATCTTGTACACAACATTGCTTACACCGATTTATGACACAAAGCTAAATGTCGAGTTCTAATCTTAGCTAGAACCAATCTATCACAACACGACTTCACTACTTGTTAACGACTTTACAACTTCACGACTTCTTCACAACTTCAAGACTTCTTTACAACTTCGCGACTTCACTTCACCACACTACTTATATCACAACTATCTAACACTACTTGGTAAGATCACCACGATCTAACTATACTTACAAAGATCGCCAGATAGCTAGCTACTATGCACAAAAAATACAAGATATATACAATTGATTTACAAATATGTGATATGGATGCAACAAGATTGCAATATACACTAAGGTGTAATACTTCTTCACTTGATGATGAAAGTATTCTTCTCTTGCACTTGAGGAATTGAGCTTGGATCACTTGGAAACAAAGGCTTCTTGCATTAAATGATCTATAGGATTTTAGTGAGATGTGTGGGCTGTTTAGAACAGAAAGAATAAGTGCAAAAGGTGAGAAAATAGTGGGGAAAAGTCAAGTATTTATAGGACAAACTGGAGGAGCATCAGTCTATGGGCGGTCCCCTTAAATAGGTGGGCGGTCCTCTTAAAATTTAGGGGTTGCCGTGTATATTCTAGGGGGCCGCCCTAGACTAGGGGCTCCCCAGTTTGTCTTTTGTGTAGGAGGAATTTTCTGGAACTTTTCTAGCCGTTTTAGGTCCAAAAATTTGAATTTCAAAATGTTTATTTTGAATAAAACATTTCTTTTAATTGTAGAAAATGTTTTGTAATGTTTATAAAAATGTTTACAACATTTTATAAAAGTGTGAGGTTGAATAAAAATTTTATTTGATCATAAAATGCATTAAGCATTTATTTATTCATACCTTTAAGTGATATAATTTTCGAAATGAAAATTTACTACTAATTACTTGTTTACGTTTAATTTTACATTGAACGTTTTTATATTTTGTGATTATCAAAACGTAAAAATGTGAAAAATATTAGTAATGTTTTTAGGCATTATATTTTATCAACAATCTCCCCTTTTTGATGATTACAAAATTTAAACTCATTAAATGTAAAATTATTTTTAAACAAGTATTTAGTGAGTTTTATGTCATTTCTCCCCCCTTTTTGTAGAATCAAAAAGACATCGTCGAGAATTGCTAGTTAAATTGACGGAATAAATGCTCCCCCTTGATGTGTGTTCCCCCTCGTTCGAGGGCACCAAGGAATCTAGCTATGGTTTCTTGGCTACAAAAACGAGTTAGAACAATACAAGCATTTCTAACATGTAACAAGAAGGAAAAATATGGCATAATAGTAATGCAAACAACAATAATCATCCAATAAAATTAAAATAGTGTGTGAAGCACACTCATGCACACATAAGGAAAATAAATATCATGCTAACATACATGAATTTTTTTTAAACTACAAAGATTCCTATAACTAGTGAATCTCTATAGGACTTGCTTGCAAAATGATGGGTGGACAATTATTTGAGAAACCAAAATATAGAGTGTGTTTAGTTTGGTAAAGATGGTGGAGGTGGTGGGATCATTATTGTTGGTGGTTATGAAAGCATGTGTTCAATATATGAAAACATATATTGGAGTTTATCACTTAATCCAAATATGAGAGTACGATTTTGAATGCAACACAAGCATGAATCTCCATGTGCCTCAAAAAGGTTCTACGGAATGCGATGACCAATAATAGGTGGTGAGGGTGATGGAGTATTAAATTGTACATCAAGTGGGGTAATTGGTGAAAGGGTGAGAGTGATGTCCATTGATGCATTTTCTTGAGTTGGAGGTGGTGGAGAAACTCTTGGAGGAGGAGATGTTGATGGGTTTAAGTAACCATTGGGTAAAAGTGATATTGATGAGGTTGGTGATTTGGGTATGTAGTCAATTGAGGATGAAGAAGTATCATTGGTTGATGGTGTTTTGGAAGGTGCATTAGGAGCACTAGGTGATGAGAGTTGAAGTTTGGGTGATGGAGTTTTTGTGTCATCTTGGGTTAAATCCACAAACAATTGTTTTGGTGGTATGATGTTGATTTTTGGTCTCTTAGAGGTTTTAGAAATGGAAGCTCTAGTGGATGCCATGGATGTTGATAGTGGTTAGTGTATGATTTGGTGGATGATGTGTTGGTGATGATCATTTAGAAGGGATTTATAGGAAGAGAATGGATTGAAAAAGGAATGAATTTGAACTAGTTTAGGTTGTTCCAAAATTGTGTTTGAGCATTCTGGGCAAAGATAGTTGAGACTAGGTAAAAGAGGGTCAAAAAGCAGGAAAAATACTATTTTACCCGTGATTCACTAGGGCGGTCCCCTTAATTAAGGGGCGGTCCCATTAAAGATAAGGGGGCCATCCATTATGAATTCAGGGGGCCGCCCTCTGTTGGCTTCCATTTTTCACAGAAAAATGATTTTTCTCATAATTTTTGTGAGAGTATTTTTATTTTGGTGGTTTATTTGCAGCAAGCCCTATTGAGTTGTATGAGCACATTTAATCATATAGCATGTAATAAACATATCAAGTCATGAAACCAAAGTAGCATAACTAGTTGATTAAATAAAACAACTAAAGGTTTAACCCATCCTAGCAAACAAGTACCTAAAGATAACCAACACATAAGTCTTTCCAAACACATCGCATAATCACTACACAAGTTGTTAAGAACATACACATAATCAAGTTAAAAGTTGACTTAAACTACATTTAGACATCTAGCTCACTTCACTCCTATGTCTTCACTTCTTCTTCTTGCTAAACACTCCTTTTAGTGCTATTCCAAATGACTTAAACCCTCCAGGCATCTCCTTATGCATTTGTTGCATTTGGTTGAGCAAGGTGGTTTGTTGTTCAAAGAGAGTTTCATCGGTTTGTTCAGAAGCGGAAGGCATTTGGTAGTTTTGGTAGTTGAGAGGACCAAGAGAGTTAAGGTAGGTGGTAGGAGATGGAGTACTTACACGAGAAGTTTACATACTCCTCATCATCCACTGTGTGATAGATGACGTGCCTTGATGATGAGAAGATGAAGAAGATACAGAATGACGTGCCTTGCCACGATCACTTCGAGGTCGTCGAGTTTGTTTTAGGGCAAGAGGACGCATGACTCGATCAACAATGTCATAAATGCCATTGTCAAGATGAGGATACGTTTCCATGACGTGTCGATAAAGACGAGTAAGAAACATGCCATATGGAAGATTTGCGGTTGGAGTAGCTCTAGCACATTGGATTCTTTTGACGAAGAAATAAGCAAGATTGTATTGTTCTTCGGCAACAACACAATACAACATGTGAGCTTGACAAACAGGAAGATGGTCCCAAAGTCCTCCTAGTCCGAACACATTCTCTCGAATGAGTTCTTCCCATTGCTTCATGTCGGGGCTTAATTCTTTGGTGAGAATTTGATTTGGATTGAGAGAGACCGTTTGACTTTTAATGGTACGGTCTACCACGACACGTTCCAATTCAAGAAGTCGACGAATGTCGTCGGGAGTCGGAAGATCGGTGCAATATGGTCCCTCGGTTTCTCGAGAATACTCAAGAGATGCAAGGTCCCACTCGTTTGTAAAAACGGCTTGACCATTGTATGGAATTTTGAGGATTTGACCGAATTGAGCCAGAGTAAGAGTTATGAATTCGTGTTGAATCATAAAAGAGATGACAAGATAGCCATATTCATCGGTTTGTACCGTGACTTGACTATAGAAGTCTAGAATGAATCTTGGAACAATCGGTTCGTTGATTTGAAAGAGACAATTGAAGCGAATGTTCGTAAAGAGACGCTCGATGTTGTTGGATTTGTAGTAGGCTTGATCAACAACACGACCTTCGTGAATGTTGCGGTTTTCAATAGGTTTGTAGAATTGGGCAATGGTAGGGGAGATGCCGAGAATTTTGGATACTTTTGGGATGTAGGATTTAGTGAGAGATATATCGGTCGTAGTAGCTTTCGGCATTTTGTCACCTAAACAAGTTATCAACAACATAAAATGTTACGAAAAAAATATATAATAAAGAAAATAAAATAAAGTTTTGAAAAGTGACAAATGTGGGACAAGGATTACTTCGACTTTAAAAGTAAAAACCTAAGAAGTGATCCATATGTTCCTTAATTTATTTTTGACTTAATCTAGGATGTCGAAGAATATATATTAGTTATATATTTCAACATCAAGACAATGACCCAAACACTCCCTTATTGATACAAAATATGTCTAAGCTTGTCGAAAACTATACGTTAAGTGTATATTTTGTAAGTTTATTATTTTTGACTTGACAAAACTTAAGTAGTGTTTGTTTTGACTAAAAACCATGTTTTAAAGCATTAAACCAAACGCCCCTTTATTTTATACCATTCACAAAATGTATCAATATATATATGAATTATATATCTTGATGACTCATACAAGTTAGTTAAGTGTTTATACAAGTGACAAAACTATTGTGGTGGTCATTTTGACTCTAAAAATTAATCTAAGGAACGAACCAAACACTCCTTTATTTTTATAGAATTTTACTCATTGATTTGAAAATGTATATGTATGTTTGGATAATCAATACTTGATTATTTTTATCATGTTTAGGCATTAATCAACAATGTGTAAGTTTAAAAATGCATATGTGCAAAAATTCGGCTATGTGTTCATGAGCATACAAGTTCTTAAATTTTTTTGACTCAATAAGTGTTTTGATTCAATCCTATCAAGGTTGTAGTGTTCCTATGACTACGGGTATCATTGTAGTTATGGAATTCCTAGACCAAACTAAGAATTATGAAAATAATTAAAAACACCTAATTTTGATTAAGAACAAAATTAGATGAAATCAAATAAAAGAAAGGTTGAAAAACTTACAAGAAGTGTTGTTGATTGATTTGTTAGTGAAATCCCTTTGCGAAATTTTGTTAATTAGGAGATTTGAAGCTTTGATTTTAGTGGTAATGGTGATGGTGTTTCGTCACAGTGGGTAGGAGAGGAGGGAAGAAGGAAAATGGTATTTTGGTAAAAAAAATCGTCTGAAAGGGGGTGTTTGTTTTTCCAGATAGACGGTCCCCTTAATTAATTAAGGGGGTCGCCCATTTTACATTGTCGGTCCCCTTAATTTTAAGGGGGCCGCCACCAACAAAAAATTTCTTTCGATTTTTTGGCTAGTTTTTTTTTGTGAGAAAGAATATTGATAATTTTTAATTAACTCATTGTTTAATTAAAAAGTTTCTTTGACTATTTCGGACGAGATAATCAAGATGTCAATTCATTAGATGATTTGGTGTCTAGACTTCTTGCGAACATGATGAATTAATTTCTTCGAACGAAGAAACTAATTGATACGCTTTGAAATGAGAAAGAGTAGATATTGTGAAAGATCAGAATAGAGATGAGATTTCAACAAGGCGATTTAGATAGATGTAGTTGAGGCGAGCGTCGAGGTGGAAGGGAGTTTGTTTCATCCATAGTGGTTTAAGACTTTTCCGATGCAAAACTAATCCTACTTCTATGTTAATTATTATCCACTAACTCATTTTTCTTCGTCTACGTGAGTTTGTGGCCATAGAAGAGTTCCATTTTGTAGTGGTTCATGGATAATCCATGTGAAAAAATGGTTCCTAATGAACAAATTCTAAAAAAAAATAAAGCCAACAAATGGCATTTCTAGTGACTACCATATTTCCTAATTATCATTAATACTAAGTATATCATATATCAATCTATAATTTACGTAATTATAAAGTAAGACGTACCTTAGCCTTCAAGAGAAATTGCATAAAAATCTTCAAGGTAGCAAGCTTTAATGATGAGGATTTATAAAAATCCTATATGAGTTCTTTAATTTGTTTGACGAAAGCCAAATGATGCTTGTAGATGATTAACCTCGGAAGATATGATCATTTATCCATTTGGTCCCCATTGTTTCATGGGACCGAAGTTATTGTTTCCGAACATGCATTTGATTCGAACACATGCACGGTGAACATCTTCCACATTGAGTAAAGCTCGGTTGGTGTGGATGATTCCACATTGTGTGATTAGTATTAGGGTAATTTGATCTACCTTGGTCTCTCCTAGGTTGAGGTGTTTTGGGACGAGGATGAAAATTTTCTTTTCTTCCCGGAGGAAGTGTTTTAGACCTCATTGTGGGTTTAGTAAATCCGACTCCGGGTTTTAAGGAGGGTTTGTAAAAACGTTTTACTTCATCATCACTTGCAATAGGAATTTTAGTATTGTTTATAAGTATATATTTTGGTTTTGAGTTTGGGTTTGATTCTATTAATTTTTCCTTCGACTCGACTTCTTGGGCTTTTACAAACTTTACTTGTTTGGTTTCGCTAGGTGACCCTTTGGTAAAATTAAAACCTAACCCGGATTTATCTCCGGAAGTTTTTTGAGAACTTATTATTTTCTTAAGTGAGTGACTACTATCATTAAATTGATTTAGCCTAGATATTTCTTTTCTAAGCTTCTCATTTTCAAGCTTAAGGTCTTGACATAATTTACATTCTTCAATTACTTCCTTACCTTTTTCTAACCTAGATAATTTATCTTTTAATTCAAGTGCTTCATTCTCTAATTCTATTTTAGCTTGTTTTAGAGTTTTATTTTTAGCCATGACTTTTAGTCCTAATTTACATAGTCTACTATATTCACTATCTAAGTCATTTTCGTCTAGTGATGATAGGTCATCACTAAAGTATTCGGTTTCGGAAAGTACCTCATTGGAAGCTTTAGCCATAAGACACTTTTCGTCATTTGTCTTTTCCTCTTCATCTTCGTCGCTATCACTCCAAGATCCTCCAACAAACGCTTTTTGATTTTGATATCTTGATAGTTTTGGACATTCTCCAACGAGATGATTTGGATCTCCACACTTAAAGCATTTTCTTTCGCCTTTGCCATTTTTGTCGTCTTTATTTCTTTGGAATGATTTTCTCTCTTCATGTGGTTGTCTTACGAATCGTCCTCGTCTTTTGAAGAATTTCTTGAAGTCTCTTACGGCCATGGCGTATTCTTCATCTTCACTATCGGAGGTTGAGCTATCATCATCACTAGATTCCTTTCTAGCTTTCAAGGCAATAGATCTACTTTGTTCCTTTTTGCTTTTGACGGTTTCAGAATCTTTCTTAATTACTTCTTCATAAACCTTCAAATTTCCAATGAGTTCGTCAAGTGATAGAGTTGTTAGATTCTTTGATTCTTCAATCGCCGTGACTTTTGCGCGCCATTTAGGATGTAATGCCCTAAGAAATTTCCTACACAATTCTTGCTAGAAAAACCTTCATCGAGTGACTTTTAGACTAGTAATAATAGTGTTAAATTTAGCAAATGCATTAATCTATGACTCTCTTCAGGGATTATTATTGTTCATATTGTTGAACAAGAAGATTTATTTTGTTAGCTTTGACTTGATTATTACATTGATGAGTGATTAGTAAAGTATCCCAAATTTCTTTTGCGGCTTGACACATAAAAATTCTTTTGTATTCTTTACGTGGCAAAGCATTATAAATTACCATTTTAGCTTCATTATTGTTTGCAAGTTTCTTTTTAAGACTCCATCATTTTAATTTATGAAAAGGTTACATACTCATCCTTTTTAGTTTCAGGGTTATTTTAAATAGGCAGAAAATCACCCTCAATAATAACATGCCAAAGATCTAGATCTTTTGACTTCATATAAGTTTCGAATCTATTTTTCCAATAAATAAATCCATCACATTCAAATAGTGGTGGTCTTTGCATAGAGTGCTCTTCTAAATATTTTTTCAATTCCATAGATCGATTCAAGTTTTAAAATACAATTTATTTTAAAAATCTTGTTTGACGTGACTCTGATACCAATTGTAAAAAACTAAAAGGAGGGTTGAATAGTTTACCACTTTTTAATTTAATGTTTATGTTTGTTAATAAAAACTTAGATTCGACTTTTTGTGAATTCAATACTTGCACAATATGGATGATATAAATAAGTAAGAGCAAATAAAGAAATAAGAGATAGAGTTAGAAAGATCAAACCACAAACACATGGATTTATAGTGTTTCGGTTAACGAAGCAACTCTCTAGCCCTACTCCACTTCTCGAGCTCCTAACTCGAGAGAGAGTTTTTCTTCAACTTGTCGACAATGCCCTTTATGGCGAGAAAAATGTACACAACTTTCGCTTTTATATCATTTTTGACACTATGCTTGATGTTCGAGTTATAATCTTAGTAGAACCAATTCTATCACGAACTTCACAACTTTCTTCTACTAACTTTCACGACTTCACAACTACACACTTCTTCACGCCTTAGTATCTTCACCACAATACTTCACTACTTCACTTCTACTTTCACACCTAACTATTACTCTAGGATGAATCATAGATTCAACTATACTTACAACAGATCAACCTAGATCTATCTACTATAACTTTACAAGATTTACAATTAATTTTCATGTTATGATATGAATTGCAACAGATTGCAATACCACTTGAGGTGTAATACTTGTTCATCTTGATTGATGAATGTTTTCTTCTTTTACCATGAGAATTGAGCTTGGTCATTGGAAATCAAAGCTTTTGATAAAATGAATAAAGGTTTTAATGAGATGTGTGGGCTGTTTTTTATCTAAAAAGAATGAGTGCACAAGGCAAGAATAGTGGGGAGAAATGTCTAGTATTTATAAGAAAAGGCTGGAGGAGATCTACCTATGGGCGGGTCCCATTAAAATGAAGGGGGGCCGCCCGTGTATTAATGGGGCCGCCCGAGACTAGACGAGGGGATTCCCCCATTTTTTCTTTTGTGTATAGGGGGGTTTTCATGAAACTTTTCTAGCCATTTTAGGTCTGGAAAATTTGATTTCTTAAATTGTTTATTTTGAATAAAACATTTCTTTTGATTGTAGAAAATATTTTGTAATGTTTGTAAAAATATTTACAACATTTTATAAAAGTGTGAGGTTGAATAAAAATTTCCTTTGATCATAAAATGCATTAAGCATTTATTTATTCATACCTTTAAGTGATATAATTTTCGAAATGAAAGTTTACTAGTAATTACTTATTTACGTTTAATTTTACATTGAACTTTTTTATATTTTGTGATTATCAAAACGTAAAGATGTGAAAAATATTAATAATGTTTTTAGGTATTATTTCTATCAACGTCCCCTCCTTAGGGAAATTTTGTCCTAAAATTTAATTGTTTCTACTGTTAACAAATTTTGCTTACCCATACGAGAGTACAAATAGCAACATAACAACTATAAGCGAAGAGAACATCCAACTACATGAGTCTCACTCGTCCTCGAGGAAACTCGTCAAAAACCTTAAGTTGTGTGACAACTTGATCCATAACTCAACCCCGCAACTCATCAAACAAGAACTGTCTTGAAATTAAGTTATGTGTTGTTACAAAGCTCAACGTTTTTGAAGAATTGGCTCGACTTTAGGTTTACTCAATATATAACTTTAACCAAACCACCTCAGAACATGTAAGGGTGCACTAAAGTTTGCCAGTAACCCTATGTATCCAACTTTACTTAGTACTTCCAATGATAGCTTGCTCAACGAGCAAGTGTGGATACTTAGATTTTATGAAATCCTCATGACCTCGTGTATCCCACTTGTTCGATAGATATAATGCCTAAAAACCAGTGTTAATATTTTTGATCTCTTACGTTTTGATAAATCACAAAATATAAAAACAATTATTGAAAAATTAATGTATAAACAAGTAATTAGTAGTAAATTTTCATTTCAAAAATTTACACTTAAAGGTATGAATAAAAAATGATTAATGTAGTTTATGATCAAAAGATTTTTTATTTAAACTCACACTTTTTATAAAAATGACAAACATTTTTATATCTTTTACAAAATATTTTTAGATTTAAAAGAAATGTTTTATTCAAATAAATATTTTGAATTCAAATTTTCTACCCAAAAACGGCTAGAAATGTTCCAGAAAACACCTCCCCCAAAAAAGACAAAAAAGGGAGCGTCAGGCATAGGCGGCCCCCTTAATTAGAACGGGTGGCCCTTATTTTTAGGGGACACGGCCCCTAATTAAGGGGGATCGGCACGATGTTTTTTGTCACAAGCTTTCCTTATAAATTGGACTATTCCCCACTGATTTTCTTACCTTTTGCACACACTTTCCTTCTGTTCTAAATCAGTTTATACACTCCTTTCTTTCCTTTGATCATTTAATCATAAATCTTTGTTTTCAAGTGATCCAAGCTTAATTTCTCAAGTGCGAGAAAAGAATACTTCTTATCATCAAATCAAGAAGTGTTATAGTATAGTTGGTATAGTTGCGTAGTTGTGTTATATCTTGTAAATCATTTGTGTATATTGTAAAGGTGTGTATCGTAGTTGTGTATGCTAAGTAGATTGTAGTGATCATTATAAGTATAGTTAGATCGGGTGATCTTAGTAAGTTGTGATAGATTGGTGTGATCGTAGTTGTGTCTTGGTGAAGTGAAGTTGTGAAGCAAAGTGAAGTTGTGAAGTAAAGTGAAGTTGTGAAGTGAAGAGAAGTTGTGAAGTAGAGAGAAGTTGTGTAGTGAACCCAAGTTGTGATTTGTCGTGAAGTGGTGTGTTGTGTTGTGATAGATTGGTTCTAGCTAGGATTAGAACTCGATATTTTGCTTAGTGTCGAAAATTGGTTTAAGCTAAGTTGTGTACGGTTTTCTCCGCCTAAAGGGAGTTTGTTGACATAGTGAAGATAACTCTCGAGTTTGGTGCTTGGGGAGTGGAGTAGGGAGAAGAGGTGCTTCATTACTGAACCACTATAAATCCTTGTGTTGTGGTTTGATCCTTCTAACTCTTATCTCTTGTCTTTCATATTTACTTATCATTTACTTACATACTTGTATTGTGCATATTGTGCACATATTGAGATCACATAAAGTCGAATCTAAATTTTTATAAACAAGCATAACATTAATTTAGAAAGCAGTAACTATTCAACCCCCCTTCTAGTTTCCACCAATTGGTAATCAGGAAGCCACGCCAAACTAGATTTTTAAAAATAAATCTATATTTTAAAAACTTGTATCGTCCATACGAATTGGAAAAAAATATTTACGAAAAGAAGGGTAATCTATGCAAAGACCACCACTATTTGACAGTGACAGTTTATTGGAAAAATAGATTTGAAACTTATGTGAAATCAAAAGAACTAGATCTTTGGCATGTTATTACCTATGGTGATTTTCCTCCTATTCAAAATAATCCCAAAACTAAAAAGGATGAAATTGTACCATTTGATAAACAAAACGATGATCTTAAAAAGAAACTTACTAAAAATAATGAAGCTAAAATGGTGATTTATAATGCTTTACCACGTAAAGAATACGAAAGAATTTTTATACGTAAAACCGCAAAAGAAATTTAGGATACTTTATTAATCACTCACCAAGGTAATAGTCAAGTTAAAGGTAATAAAATAGATTTTCTTGTTCAACAATATGAAGAATTTACAATTTCGGAAGAGGAATCGATAGATAATGCTTTTGCTAGATTTAACACTATTATTACTAGTATAAAAGTACTCGATGAAAGTTTTTGTAGCAAGAATTATGTTAGAAAATTTCTTAGAGCACTACATCCTAAATGGCGTGCAAAGGTTGCGGGTATTGAAGAATCAAAAGATTTAACTTCATCACTTGACGAACTTATTGGAAACTTGAAAATTTATGAAGTAATAATAAAGAAAGATTCTGAAATGGTCAAAGGAAAGAGAGAACAAAATAGATCTCTTGCTTTAAAGGCCAAAAAGGAATCAAGTGATGAAGATAGTTCAACTTCCGATAGTGAAGACGAAGAATACGCCATGGCCGTAAAAGAATTCAAGAAATTCTTCAAAAGACGAGGAAGATTTGTAAGACAACCACGAGACGAAAGAAAGTCATTTCAAAGATATAAAAATGACAAAAATGGTAAAAGTAAAAGAAAATGCTTTAGATGTGGAGATCTGGATCATCTCATTGGAGAATGTCCAAAATCGCCACGAAGCAATAATCAAAAAGCTTTTATTAGAGGAGCATGGAGTGATAATCACATTTCCCAACCATTATTTTTCATAAACCTTAATTTCTTAATCATTATTTTTTGTCGTCATTTGATCCCTATTATTAAACTCTAATTTTTAAACCTTTTCTCAAACCTTAATTTTTCAAAACTTTTTTTTCTAATTTTCAATGGGAAACCTTTCCTCTAAGGGGACGATGTTCAAAAGATCTTTACTTTCGGTATTTCGTCAATAACTTCCCTGATCCATATTCTCTGCTAAGGATCTTGGAAAACCTCCTGCAAGCAATATGGGTATGTCGTCGTACTTTTTCCCTAATCGAAACTCGAAGTGGTAAAAGATTTGATTTTGTCGTTTCATTAAAATCATTTAACGTGGATCGTTTGGTTAATAATTTATGTATGGTGTGGGTCGGACGTAATAAAATTTCACGCTTATCCTTGCTAGGTTTCAGATGGCCGCCACTCTGTACAAAAACAATAATGACAAGCCAAAATTTGGGGAAAGCAGGCATAATTTAGGAATGCCTCTTATAAAACTAAAGGGCAGAAATGGGGACTCTAATTCATATCACGCTCATGTGGTTTAAAAATAAGGTTATCATAAACTTAATCTAGACTCGGAAAACATTCCAGCAATGATGCTTGATGATTCATGCCTAAACCAACAAAACTTCAATTGTTGTTTGATGGGTAAGGTAAAAAACTTTGAGTCCTTATCTAACTTGAAGGTGGTCCTGGTTAATGAAGGTTTCGACAACATTGATCTCAAATATATGGGTAGATACTGGGTAATGATCAAGTTTCAATCGGAGGAGGCAAAAAAGACTTTTCAATCTAATGTGGGTATTGGTACTTGGTTCGCAAAGATTCAACAAGCATCAACTGACTTCTTTGTTGAAGGTATGGTTGCATGGGTAGATATAGAAGGCGTTCCTTTAAAAATGTGGTCTGATAATGCATTCAAACACATTGCTTCTAAGTGGGGTACCTAAATCATGTATGATTCTCAGACGGTACGGGAATTTCTACACAAAAAGAATCTGCATCAACACGAATATTACATCTAATATTCTTAAGTCGTTTAAAATCATTTATCGTGGTAAATTGTTTTGGGTTCGAGCTAAAGAGGTTTCTGGATGGGAACCTAATTTTATGGAGGATAACGATGACGACTCGGACAACGATGATGATTTGATTAATGACATAAAAAAGATAAAGAATTGGAAGGTGATAGTGATACGGAAGCTGTTCCAGACACAATTTTTGATGATGCCTCAATCCACATTAATGCCGAAAATGCTTCTGTAGAAAAACAAAAGACGCATTCAGAAGACCCTTTCAACATATACAAACTTCTCACCAAGAATAAGGAGAACAACCACAAAGAACTCAATTTGGAAAACAGTTTGAAATACCCCTCAGGTTTTACACCTATAAATGATAATGTCAATCCAGAAGGGCAATCAAACAAGTTTACAGGCGAGCGTTTAAACAATATTCAAGAGGAAGTTCTAAAAGATAAGTTCAACGAAGATGCAGCGGAATCCACATGTTCTGGACATTTAAAAAAATCTAATATTTCACGTACAGGTGGATCTATATTACAGGTGATGAAGGAAATGGTTAAGGTGGGACATACTATGGGCTATAACATGGAGGGATGCATTAAAAACATAGAAGAGATCATCAAATCCCATGGAGTAAACAATGTCAATCGATGAACTTTATGTCTCTTAACATCTAAGGCCTTGCCCAATAAGGCCAAAAAAAAGATTGGGTTAGGGAGTTTATGCTTGCTAACTGGTTAATTTTTTTAACTTTAAATGGAAACAAAAATGGCAGAACATTGAATCTCTCTAGTATCAAGATGAAGTGCGGGGAAATCTTGCTTTTGATTATGCTCACAGTGCTTCCGTTGGTAACTCGGGTGGGATTTTATGTGTTTGGGATCCTAAATCTTTTAGCAAACTTAATGCTACTATCTCAGACTATTTTGTCATGGTAAGAGGTGATTGGATTCCTAACGGTACTAAACTTCTCATCATTTTGGAATATATGCCCTCATGATCTTTAGTGGGAAAAAAAGATGTTGTGGGATTACTTGTCTCATGTGATAGCTCAGTAGGCAGGTGAGGTTGTTGTTATGGGGGACTTTAATAAAGTCCGGAAAAAAGATGAAAGATTTGGTTCGGTTTTTAATGTGCTATCGGAGGGGGGGCCTTTTTATTTAATAATTTGGGTGATTTACTTGTTCATTTCTAATGTGTGGGCTTAGAAGAAGTGCTTTAGGAGGATGTTCTTTATACCTCGGTGGTGTCAAAATCTTGCTTCATGCATGAGCAACTACCGTTTTCTTATCTCCGAAAGTCTTATGAATTCATGTCCAAATATTTCTGCTATCACATTGGAACGCTTCTTATCTGATCATCGTCCAATCTTAATGCGTGAATCTCATTACGATTACGGACCTGTTCCATTTAGGTTCTTTCATTATTGTTTCATTTAAGGTTTTGATAAATTTGTTGAAGATTCTTAGAAAGAGCTGGTATGGTGGAGCCAAAATATGCTATGATCTAAACTGATGAGAACTGAAACACTTGAAAGAAAAGATTTCGCTTAAGGAACAAAGGAAATACAATGTCCTTAATTTACAAGAAGAGAAGATCTTAATCTGATCTTGCTGATTGGCTTGATAACAGACAAAAGGTGTGGTGATGTAGAGATCGTAAAACAAAAGAGCTATGTTGTCAGATCCCTTCAAGAAATTAAACTAGGATCTTCAATCATTGGAAGATGCTCAAAACATCAACGATTAATGGGCTATCGAGGGCGCATGAGAATTCTAGTACTACCACGAATTCTCAATTAAAAAAAGAAGTCGCTAGACATTCGTGGATTTGGTTCGATAGGTAACTGGATTGACTTCCCCTCACCTGGTTTTAAAACGGAATTGTCTGTCTTCACTTTAAAATCGCTTTGATCACCCACAATAATTATCGTCTCCAACTTGATCTAAAACTTTCCAAATACGCTCCAGCTGATCAAATTATTAACCTTGGTGGTGATGTGTCAAAAGATGAAATAAAAAGGGCGGTATTGGGTTTTTAAACAGGTACCGATAAGGTCTCTTGCCCCGATGGTTTCTCGTTCGAGTTTCTATGTCGTTACTGGTATATTTTTTAGAGAGTGACGTGGTTGATGTTGTGACTAGTTTTTTTCATCATGGTCAGTTTCCTAAAGGCAGCAACTCTTCGTTTATTGCCTTGATTCCGAAAACTCGCGATGCTAACATGGTCAAAGACTTTAGACCTATTAACTTAATTGGTAGTATGTATAAAATCATTGCCAAGATCTTGGCGAATCTCCTTGTTCTCGTTCTGGGTGATCTCGTAAATGAAGTTCAATCAGCTTTCATTGCGGATAGGCAAATCCTCGATGGTCCATTTATCCTAAACGAAATTGTTCAATGGTGTCAATCGAAAAAGAAGCAGTCTTTGGTTTTCAAAGTGGATTTCGAAAAGGCTTTTGATTCGGTTCGATGGGATTATTTAGATAACATTTTGAGAAGGTTCAGTTTTAGTGAGAAATGGTGCTCTTGGATTCAAAGTTGTCTTCGATCATCTAGGGGTTCGGTTATTATGAATGGTAGTCCTACGGAAGAATTTCAATTCCATAAAGGTCTCAAACAGGGTGATCCTTTATCTCCTTTCTTGTTCATTTTGGTTATGGAAACATTACACATCTCATTCCAAAGAATAGTTGATGCTGGTATGATCAAAGGTATTATGTTAAGTCCCTTTCTTCAACTTTCCCATTTGTTTTACGCCGAACGATGTTACTTTTTCATTGGTCATGAATGAGTCAAATCCTTGATACGATTGATTCATGTTTTGGATATGCTTTCACCGTGCATCAGGTCTTCACTCTCAAACATGTCTAATCAGTAAGTTAAATGGGGTTTATGTGGATGTGACCAAAGTGGCTTCAAGCAGCTAGAAAGATTGGTTGTGTCACTCTTAAAACTCCATTTACTTATTTAGGTTCGAAAGTGGTTGGACATATGCTAGAATCTCCAGGTCTTGGAATAAATACGGATCGTAAGCAATGCTCTCGTTTATCTAAATGGGAAGATGAAGTCTTCTTTCCGATAGGAGTAGAATTAACCCTTCATTAAATACGGTTCTAGGATCGATGCCTATTTATCATATGTCTATATTCAAAGTTCCTATGAAGATTCTGCAACGTATGGAATCCATTCGTTCACATTTTTTCAATGGTTCATGATCCTTTGCTTAAAACCGACATGGGGTTGAAATGGATAAATTGTAGTTAGCTTCTAAAGAAAAAGGCGGCCTTGGAATTTCAAGCTTATACGCTCTGAATAGAGCTCTCATGTTTAAATGGGTGTGGCGTTTCCTTTCTCAAAACTCTTCACTATGGGCGAACGTCATCAAATCTATTCATGGAGATCACGGAAAAATTGGTAAACATGTGAAAGTCTCTTATCCTTCTATTTGGCTCGACATTGTTAAAGAGGTGGATTTGTTAAAGAAACGGGGTTTAAATTTACTCAGTTTCGTTAACAAAAAAGTGGGCAACGGTTCAGATACTTTGTTTTGGGAAGAAACTTGGCATGGGGATGTTGCGTTTAAATTTTTGTTTCCAAGGGCTTACGCACTGGAATCTTGCAAAAACATTGATGTTGCTTCTAAGTTATCTCAAAACAGCTTGGCTTTCACTTTCCGTCGTGAACATTATAAACCTTTCAAACCAATTACTGTGATTATCAAAACAATATAGGACAATTATGCAACATATGAACTTATGCTAACATGCAAACCAAATCACCATATCAAACCAACCATACATATACTGGGTAGGCGTACCCCTCCGATCCCACATACGTCACTTACGCACCTAAAAGTCTACCAGCTGAAGCTTATATTTAGGCCTGGACCCATACCAATTCACTGAGTTGATCAATCTCAAATTAACGATCCGTGAGATGATCAGCCCCACTATTAATGATCCTCAACACAACACAATATCATGCAACAACAAGCCATATGCAGTCACATAATGTCCACACGCAATCAAAACACATAATCACAGCAATTCAAAACATTTCCAAAACACTTAGCATCATTTCCATCCCAATTTAAAACATTAAAAAGAGGGACTATGAAACTCACCTGATGCTTAGCTTCCCAAAAGAATCCAACAAAAGCTTCACAAACACTTCACGGATAATCTAAACAATTAAGCACACAATAAGCTACCATCAATTAGGCATTCAACCCAATATGATGTAACCTCAACTATGATGGATATCTAAGCTATCTACCATAGTTCTATACTTGATTTCACCCTTTTCCAACTCTTATATATGCCATTTATACTTCAATACTACACTTTAAATTTTCTAGATTAGAGCAGAATTTTATACTCACTTACGCGTCCTAAACGTACCACTTAAACACTTCCACAATTCAAACCAAAATTCACCATGCTACATATATGTCTTATGAACCTCTCCTAGCTCTCCCAAAGTCATTAACCTTTTACAAATACCCTTTAGAAATTCATTAATCCAAAGTGTCCAGAATTCGGCCAGAATCTGACCCCCTAAAAGTATGACGTTAGATAACCCACTTAAACTTCATAACCTACTTAGAAAAAATTCAGGGGTCACACACAATATATAAAATAACTTCCACCTGATTTAGAGCCTCTAACTAGATGTCTAAGTATTTTTAGAAAAAACAAAACCAAAACTAAAATTCGTCACAGTTTTACACACTGATTTGGTAAAGACCTTTTGACCCACCTCCCGACCATAAAAACTCACGAGACCAACTTTGCTGGAAAGTATACTCTCTGAGGTTATCTCCAGTATATTGTAAATTTTTTATTTGATAAATTATGATTGAGTTATAACCGTTACAAAACTGCCTAATTTTCTGCAGTGAATTAAACAACTAATTCGGGCGATCTAGACCCTAACGCATGATTAAATCACGAAACCAATTGAATAAATGATCGAACAATCATCATTAAACTATAAAATCCAGAAAATTTAAAACCCTAATTTATCTTCATGATTAAACCTAATCCATCATGCTTAGATTACAAGAATTAAAATAAAAACTAGAATTTAACAAAGAATTAGAAAATACCTTAAACCCTAAAAAATTTCTTCTCTTTTTTTTCTCTCTGGATCAGTCGAGCAATAGGGGAGGAGGGTTATAGTTTGTTTCATTTTAAAACTCTTTTTTTTCTTTCCCCTTATCCTCTTTAAATTCGTTTTTACTATTCATCTATAAAAAAATATTATTTATTTATTAATTACTTAATTATTTGCTTTACCTTAAGTTTTTTATAAAAACCTAAGCTTATTTGCACATATCTTTTTGCTTAAACGCAATTTACTAGACTTTTAAAAATAATTAACTTTCCAAAAATACTTTTCATTTCACAAATTCACTTTCTAAAAATAGAAAGTCTTCAAAAAACTCTTATATTTTAACAAACTCATTTCTTTCACAAATGATACACTTCCCATTTTAATCCATCACCCAGACATCCACATATTAACCAAAACAATTCTCTCAAAATACCCAATCAATTTCATTATCACTATAAGTGATTAAAATGAAATTTCTCCATCAAATAACTCATTTCTCTTAACATTACCTCTAAAACATAAACTTATCTTAAATTACTAACACAAAAATACGTATACGTATAATTACTTACACAATTAACGCGAAACCGCTTCAATCGCCGAAATCATTTCCTTGTCACCAAAAGTGAACGGAATGAACTTCATAAAATTCAATACAAATCCAATCCCAATGAGACGATCACGCTCAACGGATTGATTATCCAATCTCACATATCCCACACAAACACATATAAACACGTATAAACACATAATCATACATTGCAACAGATACATTTAGGTCAACAGTACGGTTTGACCAACCTGCTCAAGTCATGGTTGTCACACACACATCAGTCACCTCATCACTAGTGGCCCAAATAAAAAATACAAATTAAAATAAGATTATTAAAAATATAAAGAAAAAAATACAATAAAGCTTCTAAATTATTTTACACTCTTCCTACTCTTTTGGACTTCTCATTTGACCACAACCCACTCTGTGTTTTTCACTTTACACACACTGAAATACATACACACACATCAAATAAAAAACATACACAAACACACGCACTTTTTTACCCATTTAAATCAGATCAAAGAAAATAAAGAACAAAATGTCACATTTTTACAAATCATGCATCGCCAAGACTTTGGCATTTCAAATGGCGTGCGGGAGGGGGGAGGGGGGTTACGCCTAGACAGTGACGCCAATGACGGATACATGTCAGAATGGCGCCTTAGAGGTGCAACCATACCGTTTGCTCTAAACAAGAGTGTTTTTAGTGTCTATGTATTTTTTCGGTTCGGATTTTATGCAAAAATCAAACCGAACCGTAAACTTCAATTATTCCAAAATTTATGAAACCAAACCATCGGTTTTCAAATTTTGGTTTTGGTTTTTTGATTTTTTCAGTTTAGATTCGGTTTTTCGGTTTTCTACACATCCCTTGTTCTTTGGAGGAAGAAGGGGTTCATTCGAAGAGATAAAAAGTCAGTTTTTGCATATATTTAATATAAATGTGTATCGCTGATTAATTATGAAATATTACATTTTTTTAACGAAAAATTCTAAAAAAACTTCTAAATAGAATATCGAAATGGGTATCAAATTAAAAAGCTATCGAATAATACATTTTTTGGCGTAATTTGTTCGAATTTTTTTGTTGTAATTTTACATATATATGAGATTGAAATAGATGAATGTATCGAGGACAATGTACGTTCAAAAGTGAGGGTTCTTTTGTCTGTTCACATATTTGAGTAATAGTTTTAGTAATATGTCACAAAATTCAGTCAAGTTTAAAATAAGTGGTACATTTGATGTCAAATACTAGTATTGGTCCAACAACCTTCATTTTTTTTTGAGCATGTTCTGTATGTAGCATTTTCATAAACTTAACAATGTTTTCAAAATCAGTTTGGTGTTTATCAAATTAAGTGGTTACAAATAAGCTTTTTAAGAGAGCTCGTTCAGCTGCGTTGTTAGCTCGTTATTGTGCAATTTGGGTACCAATGGCACCGCCATAGGGTACCGTCTGTGACGCCATTGGTACCCTCACCGGTTGAACCACATTGTGTTATTCGTATTTTTTTTTTCAAATTTTGAATATTGGAGGAGCGTGTTATAACGGGCAAAATTCAAAAATACCCAATTTTCTACCTATAAATAGTCACTTTTATCAAACACATTGCATATAATCAACCCAAATAAAAAAAACAACTACACTTTCATATACACTCCCATATCTCCTTCAAAAAGATGTCTCAACAAATTAATGATTAGATACTTAACAATCTCTTCAATACCTCTTCATCCTCCGCTAATTCGAACTCCCCATCACCCACAACACCGTCATCCGCCAATATGTCTCAATACCCTAGTCATTTTTCTCAATATCCTGGCCATTCTACTTAATATCCCGACCATTCTTCTCAATATCCCGCCCATTTGTCTCAAAACCCAACGCCTTCTTACCCACCACAATATGTAAACCCGACGTCATATTTTCCACAACCATCGTATGCAGCGCCAATGAACCAAGATCAATATAATCAAATGGCGTACGTACAGTACCAACAACAACAATAATTTAATCAAATAAATCTCGGTACATCTTCACAACCACCACAACAACGTTTATGTTAGACACCACCAAACTCACCACCACACTCACCGACTTAAGCTTCACATTCCGAGTCGTGTCTTGTCGCAAAAGGAAAACATGGCAAAGGAAGAAAACCTAGACCATAGAAAACCGACATCACACATACCCGATGGACACAAGAAGAAGAAAAACTTTTGGCCGAAACGTACGTACAAATTTTGGAAGACTTACGTACCGGCGTTGACCAAACTAATAAGAAGTTTTGGGGTAAAGTTGTTAGTGAATACAACCATCAAACAACCGTCCAACGTACAAAGGATATGATTACGGGAAACTGGACAATTTTGATACATGATTGCAACAAATTCGTCGGGATTGTTTAGGAACATGCGCGGTTGAGTGGTGAAAACGACTCAACGTGGCTTGCTCGTTGTTACAAGACGTTTTTCGAAAATTATAGGTTTGCATTTATCCACTATGAAGTGTGGGATGTGTTGAAAAATCACCGCAAATGGCGTGGTGTCAAAGTCGTTGTTCTCGGAAGACGCATTCGTACTGCCGAGGATATTGAAGAGCCGAACGAGCAATTTCGAGGCGACACAATACCGCATCTTCCCAGCAAGCTAAGGCCTACCAAGAGTCAAAAATCCGACTCATCATGATCCGCGGGATCATCTTCGACGGGAGGAGAAGCTTTCAAGGAAATGGTACAAGAAGAATTAATGATTGAACGTCAATATTTTTTTGATATTCTCGATACACAAAGAAAGTTCGAGGAATTGAAATTTCTTAATTTTAATACCGAAGGGATTAGGCCGGAAGATGCGGCTAATACCGAAAAACTCAAAGACGAGATCCGAGCAAAATATTTTGGCTCATCCTAGTTTTTATTATTTGTTGTATTGTAGGTTTGAGTATTTTTCGTATTTTTCTTTCGTTTCATATCGTAGGTTTTAATATTTGTCATATTTTATTTCGTTTCGTATCGTATCGTATTTGTACTTTGTTTCGTATTTTTAATATATTGTATTTCAATTCTAGTTTATATTGTGTTAATAAATGAAGAATATAAATGACGAATAACATGTTATTGGTAGTTTGCTAGGGAGAGGGTTTTAGTTATTGGTGTGTTATTGGGAAGATGATGAGGTGGCGTACCAATAACATGTTGTTGGGACTTAGAGCATTAGGTATCATGGCTGAAAAAGCCATGCCATTTGAGCTCCACTTGGTACATCACTGCCACATCATTTCAACACAACATCTCAAAATACTCTTCCCTCATAACATACCCCAACCAATGCCATTTGAGCCCACCACTCACCATTTTATTTTTTCCCATTTTTTCCCACCACCAACCAATGCCATTTGCTTTTTTGTTTGTCTTTTTCTGTGTTGCTTAACCAACGAAATGGATAGTGGCGAGCAAATGGCTAAGGAGTGGCTAAAGCAAGGGTGTCATGGCTAAGAAGTGGCGAATGCCACATAAGAAGTGCATAAGAAGTGGCGAGGGATTTTGCCATGATACCCATCACTCTTAGCTATCTAATTAGCCTCTCAGAGAGGAAAGAGAAATTTTAATGCATCTCTCGACTAAGAGGAATTAAAGCTTTGTACCCACTTTTCTTTTCCACTAAATAAGAAACACCCCCGTTTCATAGTCTTATTTGGCCATATTTTAAAGGACCACCCCTAAACTTTATAACCTGTCCTTTTGCATATTAATATAGCCAAAAGGTTAATGTCAAAGAGCCTTTAGAAAGTCGTTGCTTGCCCTTATCCACAACTTCATAAACAAAAGGTCTTTTGGATATTATATAATTCTAAAAGAAGTTTTCTTCGGCTCACCACAACAAATTTGGTGAAGTCTTACCGGTTTTTCTTCACGATTTGTAAACGTGTCAGGAAATTTACCATAATTGTCACACTTTCAAGTGCGTAAAATTTGTTAATACTAATAAATTTGAAGATTAATAAAACCCTAAATATTTTCGCACCTTAAACCGTGAATTACTCAATATTTAGACACTTGTGGCCAAAATATTCAATAGCTTTTTACATTGTCTAATGTGAGGATTTCTTTAATAATATAAAAAAGACAGAATTGTATCACATCTTTAAGAGTGAAGAAATGTATAATTTTGTCACTTCTAGTGTAGAATATTTTATAGTAGTATATCAAACACTTTTTATTCATCTGATTTTTAAAGTCAAATTTTAATATCTTATTAGCAAGTAATGAATACATAGAAATGACCATTATTAAAGTGTCTGGATATATTATACTCGTGAGATTAATTTGCATTTGTCTGATGTCTAATTATGAAATTAAGACTTCAAACTAAACTAATGAGTAAATTTTAACAAATAGTTACGATGAACTTCATGATAGCATTCATTTTGAGTAGTAGTATTATTTTTGTTCTCTACTACAGTCCACAGATCGGCCCAAGAGCAGTCTATAGGTATGATAGTATTCATTATCTTTAAAACTCTACGAGGTGAGTTATTTTGCATACTAGTTTCTTTCACAAATCTAGACCATTCATTTCATTAGATTAAAAAGACAAGATTTAAGATTAAAAAAAACATGGAGGGACCAAAAGTGTAAATTTACTAAAACTCACACTAACCACTCCCTCATTATTTGTAGAGTTGGCAAATCTTGCCCAAATTGCAATTAATTAAACTTTTTGACATTTTGTATGTTTTTACGTTTATTTACGATTTTTTTACGTTTTTACGCTTTTTTACGTTTTTGTACGTTTTTTACGTTTTTTTACGTTCTTATACGTTTTTGTACGTTTGCATAAGTTTTCGTCCGCTTTTGCATGTTTTCGTAGGCTTTCGCGTGTTTTCGCAAGTTTTCGCGCGTTTTCTTTCATTTTTAGACGTTCTCGCACGTTTTCTTATGTTCTCGCATGATTTCTTACGTTTTCGCACGTTTTCAAACATTTTGTCTGTTTTCACACTTTTTCTTCTGTTTCCGTCCGCTTTCACATGTTTTCTTTCGTTTTTACACGTTTTTGTTCGTTTTTTGACATTTTCTTACGCTTTCGTCCACATTTGCGCGTTTTCGTCGGCTTTCGCGCGTTTTGGCCGATATTCGCGCGTTTTCGCTGGCATTCGCGCGTTTACGCCTGCATTCGCACGTTTCGCCCGTTTCGGCCAGCTTTCGCGCGTTTCGGGAAGCTTTCGCGCGTTTCGGCCAGCGTTCGCGCGTTTCGGCCAGCGTTCGCGCGTTTCGGCCAGCGTTCGCGCGTTTCGGCCAGCGTTCGCGCGTTTCGGCCAGCGTTCGCGCGTTTCGGCCAGCGTTCGCGCGTTTCGGCCAGCTTTCGCGCGTTTTCGCACGCTTTCGCACGTTTTCGTCTGTTTTCGCAGGTTTTCATCCGTTTTCGCAGGTTTTTGCTCGTTTTCGCACGTTTTCTTTTGTTTTCGCACGTTTTCGTCCGTTTTCGGTCGTTTTCAGACGTTTCCATCCGTTTTCATATGTTTCAGTCCGTTTTCTTACGTTTTCGTTTGTTTTTTACGTTTTTGTCCGTTTTCGCACATTTCTGTCAATTTTCGTCTGTTTTCACACGTTTTGTCTGTTTTTGGCAGTTTTCAAACGGTTTCTTTTGTTTTCATACGTTATCTATCACTGATATTATACCAAAAACCTTAAAACCCCTAACCACTAAACCCTATACCAAAAACCCTAAACCCTAACTACTAGGTATAATATCACAAGTGATATATACATAAACTTTAAAATCTATACCAAAAACCATAAATCCCTAACCACTAAACCCTATACCAAAAACCCTAAACGCCTACCATTAGGTATAATATCACAAGTGATATATACATAAACTTTAAAATATATACCAAAAACCCTAAACCCCTAACTATTAAACCCTATACCAAAAACCCTAAACCCCTAACTACTAGGTATAATATCACAAGTGATATATACATAAACTTTAAAATCTATACCAAAAACCCTAAACCTTATACCAAAACCCCAAAACCCCTAACAACTAGGTATAATATCATAAGTGATGTATACATAAACTTTAAAACCTATACCAAAAACCCTAAACCCCTAACCACTAAACCCTATACCAAAAACCCTAAACAGCTAACCAGTAAACTCTATACCAAAACCCTAAACCACTAACCTAAATCCCCCTCCCTAACCACTAAACCTTATACCAAAAACCCTAAACCCCTAACCACTAGGTATAATATCACGAGTGATATATAAATAAACTTTAAAATCTATAATAAAAACCCTAAACCCCTAACAACTAATCTCTATACCAAAAACCCTAAACCCCTAACCATTAGGTATAATATCATAAGTGATATATACAGAAACTTTAGAATATATACCAAAAACCCTAAACCCTAACCAGTAAACCCTATAACAAAAACTCTAAAGCTCTAACCACTAGATATAATATCACAATTGATATATACATAAACTTTAAAATCTATACCAAAAACCCCAAACCCCTAACCACTAAACCCCATACCAAAAACCCTAAATCTCTAACCACTAGGTATAATATCACAAATGATATATACATAAAATTTACAATTTATACCAAAAACCTTAAATCCCTAACCGCTAAACCCTATACCAAAAATCTTAAACCCATAATCACTAAAACATATACCAAAAACCTTAAACACCTAACCACTAAACCCTACACCAAAACCCTAAACCCCTAACCACTAAACATTATACTAAAAACCCTATACCCCTCTCCATAACCACTAAACCCCATACCAAAAACGCTAAACCCCTAACCATTAAACTCTATACCAAAAAATATGTATAATATCATAAGTGATATATAATAAACTTTAAAATCTATACAAAGAACCCTAAACCCCTAACCACTAAACCATATACCAAAAACCCTAAACTCTTAACCACTAAGTATAATATCACAATTAATCCCTAACCATTATACTCTATATCCAAAAAAATTTGTATAATATCATAGTGATTATAAATAATAACTTTAAAATCTATACAAGAACCCTTAAAATCCTTAACCGCTAAACCATATTCCAAAAAACCATATAATCTTAAACAATAAGTATAATAATCACAAGTGATATATACATAAACTTTAAAATCATACCAAGACCTAAGCCCCTAATCCACTAAACCCTATACCATAAACCATAATCCCCATAACCCACTAGGTTTTATATCACAATGCGAGATATTCATATACTTTATAAATCTATGACCAAGAATACCCTTAACCCCTAACTACTAATCCCTATACCTAAACATTTATTTAAACATCCTTAAACCACTTGGTATAATTTCACTAGTGATATTATACATTAACTTTAAAATTTATACCAAAAACCTTAAAACCCATAACCAATATTCCCTATACCAAAAACCCCAAACCATAACCATAGGTATATTATCACAATGTGATATTGTATATATATATATATTTTATATATATATATATATATATATATATATATATATATATATGTACATACATACATATATATGTACATACATACATATATATATACATACATATATATATACATACATATATATATACATACATATATATATACATATATATATATATATATATATAAACTTCCTTTACCACATGAGATATTTTAAGACCATTTAAAAACAACATCAGCCTTCAAACTTGCCAAAAATGTCTTCAAACCCTTTATTAACTAAGATTAATTGGTGGCTTAACACTGATTACCCATAAGATTGTAATATCACCGATGATAAATATAACATCTATCAACTAAGATTCACCCATGGTTTAACAATTATTACCTTTGACATTGATAAATAAATATGAATAAAATCTCAATTGATAAAGGAATATAATGTGACACTAATTATGGTATTTCATATATGACTAATATCACGGGTGATAAAACAATATAATGTGAAACTAATTGTGGTTATTTTTGATTTTCTTAAAATGTAATCAATGTTATTTATCACTTGTGATATTATACTGTTAATAGAAATAAAAAGGTTAAGTCTCTTTACGCAAATTCTTATTTTGCTCAAATTAATGCAACACTTGTTTGATTTTGAGAATACTTAAGTTTCTATTTTCATAGTTTGCCTTCTTTTTATTCATTTTGGTATTTGTAAGTGACACTTATTTATCTCTTGTGATATAACACTGTAAGAAAGATGAATAGTATTTAAATTGTCGTTCTTAGTCACTTAAGAGTAATATTTTACATGATCAAGCAATATAACGTGACACTAATTGTGGTTATTTTTAAAATTCTTAACATGTAATCAATGTCAACAATAAAAAATGTTCATAGTGTATTATCACTTGTGATAATCAACTAATGCGTAACAGATTATGTGTTAGGTTTGTAACTTGAATGTTGTATGTTTTGCCCATTTAATTAATTATCACATATGATAAATAAAGGTATAAATAAATGAAGTATAATATCACAAATGATTATAAATGAAGTGTCACTTTTATTTTATCAAATGTATATGAGTTTTTTTATTGTAATTGTTGACTTCATTTTTACCCACGTGTAATATTCTAATACTATTTGAAAACAACATCAGCCTTTAGACTTGCCAAATCTGCCATCAAAATCTTTATTAATTAAGATTCACCCGTGACTTAACACTAATTACCCCTGAGATTGTAATATTACCGGTGATAAATATAACCTTTATCAACTAAGATTCACCCGTGGCCTAACACTGATTACCTCCGAGATTGTAATATCACTGGCGATAAATATAACATTTATCAACTAAGATTCACCCATGACTTAACACTTATTACCTCTAACATTTTAATATCACAAGTGATAACTAAATGTGAACATTTATTAACTAAAATTCACCCGTAGTTGTTATCTCTGACATTATAATATCACCAATGATAAATAATAATAAAATCTTAACTTAATCACAATAACAGTTTACTGGTACATGGAAACACTTCTTGTAGCATGTTGACTACAAAAGAAAACACCAATTTTAAATGCATAAATATTACATTTTCAAACAAAGCAAAGTTTTGACATTATAGCAAATTTGTTGTGTTTTTTGAATGCATCCTAACAGTCTTTCTAATGCTACATGTATCGAGATTATAGGGTATGATAATGGTCCACCTTATGCTAATAATCGCAATACATGTTCGGGTAAGAAATACAAAACTAATGCGAGGAAAACAATTAAACATGTAATCAAAGTTAGTTATAAATAAACAATCTACCAATACTCGACTTGACACCATGAGCTTAATTTACATTGGTCTATATTTATCTTCACCTACAAAATTAGACACCATGAGCTGATGACTGAACTGACCATCAATACTCGACTTGATTTTACTGTTGAACCACACTTGAACCCTCTACTCCTTTGGTTGCACATGACCTGGAAAATATAATTTATCATTCAAGTTAGTAAAATAGAAACTCTAAATTCATAGTTTGTCTAATCATCACCTATAACTGACTTAACAAAAAAATCCGAAGCACCTACATCTACATTTTCGAAATCAAAAACCTCCTTATCAGTTAAAACATTATGTTCCTAAACCAACTTTTAAATTCTTCAAATCTAAAAGCACCTCTCTACACTTATTATCACAGATGATATAAAACACCGAAATAAAAAAACGAGTAACAATTGAGTCAAACAAGCTCGAATTAACGACAATACAACCTTACAATCTACATCAGTCAACATACTAGATAGATAATCATGTCAAATACTACCCATACATAAAATAACCAACTAGCCTTTTTAACATAAGATCTGAACTCGATAAACATGCGTTACACGGTATCTTAACTCTATTCAACAATCATTAGTTCATTACCGACCAAAGTCTCGCCAACAAAAAGTACAAGATCTGGATTGCTGACATATATTAGCTTTGATAGCGCACGCATCAAAGGTTTATTGTCCTAGAAATGCAAAAAGATAATGTTAAACACATTGGCGGTTCATGAAAGAATCCTTTTATGCATAGTTTCTGATGTTTTTGAGTGATGACCTACAAATATCAACTATTTTGAAGCAATGTATACATCTATCAATAAACTGAAGTTGGAATAGATGATCAAAGTTAGAAAATGAATAGTACATGCATTTGATCAGCTGTGTCAACAAGAACAACGTCTGATCCCTTGTGGATGGCCTTCTGAATTGCTTCCTTAGCAACAACTGCAACATCTTTCTCATAACCCATTTCAAATACAGGGATCCCCAAGCAGAAAATATATTAGCATCGATATTAAGAATAGATATGGCAAAACAAGTTGAACAATAGGGATGGATAATGGGTCACAACGGGTAATAATAGTGTATTGTCGAAATAAGTCAATTTGGAATGAGTTGACTAGCAAAAACATTTTTCCCAGAAGTTTAAAATATTTTTATAATAGTGGTGCCTCACTTATCATCAACATGATATAAAATAATGATCCAACTTTAATAGAAACGACTCTGCGACTCCATACTTATTTAATACACTTCATCTGTTTTTTTCACTTGGTTTAGAAATATATCGAAAATCAAACCCATACTCTTAAGCAACCGTGTCAGAATTGCCACCTATAGTTTGGCTAAAAGAAGGTCGCCATATATACAGTTCTGCATGCTCAAAGGACAGTAAGTGACTCTTGTTTTACAATGGTGGACTTAGAACCTTCTATTTAATCATATGGAAATTTACCAAGCTCGTAACTCTTATAAAGAACTATACAAACATAGATCAGATTAGACAAGCTTATTTTAAAAAATTCGGGTTATACGTTTCAAACAGGCCTTGCAAGTTAAGAAATTATGTCGACCACATGCTATTCAAAAGTTAGAAAATCAATTGCACCCTAGATGGTTATTGATGGTTAGAAAGCTTGGACAATGCATGAAAGCTAAATTGTGGGGTTTCGGCCTTTTGCTAAGTGCTAGCCCCCGTGAACATGTTTAGTCCTTAACGGTGTGTGACATAATTTCTCATTCATAATGATTCAAAATCATTAGTAAAATGTAACACGATTGCTGATATTCAAACGTCGACTTCATGTATGATCTCCCGTTAAGACTAGTATACCCCCTCTTCCCTATATGCTCGAGCTTGGTTTTAAATTACGAGAATGAGATTTGGAACTCCACCTTAAAATTAAAGCCACACAGAAATGATATTAAAAGACCAGAGTCAAAAATACCTCCCTAAAGTTGATTGCAGTCTTTGCATTGCCCGAACTCGATGTTCCTGTTAAACAAACAATTGGGGATCACTCGAAATCCCTTTGCTGCTTCAATGGCCTCTTCAATTGATAGTGGTTTCTGGATGAATATGTCATTGCATTTAGTGCACCTTGATATCAGTTGATCCTCACAAACATTCAATTGGAAATTTTCAATATGCTGCATAATAAAAAGAGTGATTCAGCATCCAAGATTCCAAGGTATAGTTTCATCACTTCAAAGATTATTAGATCTTAGTCTCAACTAGAGTAAAGATAATTGGACCCCTTCATACTATATGTAAAATCAGTTGTAAGATAGTTTTTAGAGTAATATGGCAGAACATTAAACAACTAAATATAACCAGCATAATCATCCATTTCAGTAAATATAACCAGCATAATCATCCATATTAACATAGAACCTGGATCCATTTTATATTGAAAAGAATTGAATTCAATTTAATTTAATTTTGATCATCTAATTAACAGCCCTAGATCTCATTGTGGATGCTAATTAACACAGTAAATGAGGTAAGTGTTTGTGAAGGTGATTGATAATGAAAGGTGAATGTTTGGTACTTACAGTTGACCGGTGACAGAGTAATGACGACGCTGATAAGATCTCCGGCGGTCGGAATGTCGTCGAAAGTGAAGAGAGGGAGTGTGGCAGATTAAATTTACAATGAAAAAAGAATAATGAAAATTGAGATGGGAAGAAAGAGTATATACTAGACAAAGAGAGAGAATAAAAAATATGTTTTATCAGGTTTAACCAATTAAATCTTAGATTAATTCCCACCATTAAATCAAGCTTAAATAAATGGTGAATATTTATCCCTTGTATGTGAAGAGAAACTAGTATGCAAATAAACTTTTCTCAAAAGTCTACTCCCTCTGTTAAAGTTATAACTTTCTATTTCTATGCTTCATCCTTTTATATCGAGTTTTGCCTCCTATTTAACAGAACTTCGACTTTCTATGATTTCTTGATTTATGTTGTGGGTGCTGATTACTTGATTTATGATGTGGGTGTTGACAAAATATTCGTATTCGGATATCCAAAAATTTGATAAGAATTTATTAAAAAAGTTGAGTTTTATGAAATGTAAGTTTTGAAACTCATATAGAAGTTATTTCAAAATTATAGATATTTGAGTACTCGGATCTATAAAACTGTTATCTGAAATTTCAAATATCTGAAATTGAAAAAAAAAATAACTAAAATTTATATAGAAATGGCTAGACATTTTAGTTGTTACTATCTTTTGTTATCAAGGATTATTAATAGCTAGACATTTCACATTTGTTCATGCAATTAAAAAACTGATGATACTTAACTCTCTTTTGACAATTTAGGTTTGTAGGTTTGTTATAAGAGATGAATTAGCTTTGTATACACAACAAATCGCTTTCTACCAAAGCAACTTTAATTTGAACTATATTATTCTCATCCAAGTTTATTTTGGTGCTACGTATTATTTCATGGAAATGTGTTCAGTATCTTTCATAGGTTTATATGTCTTTTTAATATTGTAATGTAAAGTGTTTGCGTTTATAGTAACCAATATTACTGAGACCTTTGATAAATAAGATTTTTGTAAGTGCAAATTTTCAAATTCTATATTGAAAAAGGTACGAACAGTATCAACATTATTTTGATATGAATAGTAGTACTTTGAAGTTGCATGCATGCACACGTTTTTTTGTTATAAAATGAAGTAGCAAGGTAATATTTTATGTTGAGTGAATGACTTTAAATAAGGAAACGGCTGAATCGCCAAGTCACTGAAATGTTTTACGTGCTAAACAAAAATCCCAGTACACGTAACTCCTCTCGCGATCTCTCTCTATATACATCCATTGAGTGGCTTTATCGTATACACGTATCTCCTCTACATTTCATTCTATACGTAGTATATTTCGGTGTATTTCGATACATGTTAGTGAGTCATATTGAGTGTTGACAAGCGATTATTACGTTACAAAAGATGATAGCCTGGATGGCTCTCCAATATGGCAATATCTACCATTGTTGTATCTCACTCTTTATATCGTTTCCAATATCTACTTCGTTGTAATAGCAGGCTATATAGTTTTGACTAAAAGCAAACCATTCTCTGTCGTTTTTCGACCATGCTGTATCCTTACTCTTTATATAGACAAAAGACTTGCAAAACCAAATCAAATCAAATATTTTGACTAAAAGTAAACCATTCTCTATCATTTTCTTTGCATGCAAAACTAAATCAAAAATTTTGAGTTTTCATACCTTGTTATCTAGTTATCGATTGTCACTATGTATTTGACTCAATATATTGACATTTCTCTTATCTCTTTACACATACAATACACTTTTATCGACATTTTTTTTAGTGTGTGCTTATCTGGCCTGTATGTGTACCTGTAATAGCAAAATAGCAGGATGTTAATATCATACGCAATGTGAACAAGAACAAACATAATTGAAGTGGTATGAAAAATATAATGGTTTATATAAATAATTAACATTCAAAAAGTTTAACAAGAAAATTGCAATCAAGATTTGGTAACTAATAAAAAAAATATGAAAATATACTTCGAAAGACATCATATATAGCATGTACACCATCTAGAATATATCAGCTATCTTGTGAATGAATAATATATTTTTATTTCATGAACCATATGACAAAGAAAAATATAACTTGCTAAGGTAAGTATTTCCTTACATAGTTACATGGATATAGTTGTTAGACATCTACAAGATATGATAACAAGCTGACAACGATAAAAAAAGCAAGATAACAGTGAGACAAATAACCTTAAAAAGGAAAAAGTTTACTTTAGCATGAAATAAGTTGGTGGCTATATAGTTCTCCCTTTAAATCACATCATAATATAGAGTGTGAAAGCTCAAATTCCAAAACCAACATATTAACCAAAATAACTTGAATGAACAAAATAAATGAGAGCCATATTAACTTACAAGAATGTTCTCAAATTTAGATATTTTGCAATCCGTGACCAAAGAATGTTGCATCAAAGCTTCAAATACTCGAAAATCCATTAGTAGAAAGGACTCTTACGTTAGTGAAGTCTCACATTCCAATTTTAATAATATAACCTATTTTTATATATTCTTTAAATACCATCCTTACTTCATAACATTCATTAAACCGCTAATCGTTACATCTATTAAAGACAAACTTACGTTGTAGTTGTGTTTCACGAACTCACACTTAGTAGATTATTTTTGGAAAATTTCGTGATTCTAAAGGTTTTTTTGGAAATGAGAGGACGAGTATGTTAAGTAAATTATGTCTAATTTGCATTACTAATTTTCATCCCAAAGTTGGGAAGTTTTGGAGAGAGCGTGTTTAACTTTTTGACAATCACTAAAATAGCTATGCCTGTTGATATAACTTTTCTAGTTTTTTTTATACTTGATTAGTTTCATGGGTTTATGTTCATACACATGAAACACAAGTAAGGGCTTGTTTTTTTTTTGAATTAAGTGGTTATTGATATCTATGTCTTATTTAGCTTCTTAATGGAAGGAGTGAGGTTTTGGTGTGTCTATCAAATAAGATGATTTAAAAGATTTGGGCCAACCACTCACACCAATAAAAGGCATCAAAGGAAAAGTAAACACCCCCTAAGTATGTTACAATAACAACAACGATACCCAATCCCACCAAGGTATGTGAGAGGTGAGATGTAGACAGATCAGACCCTTACCATTGGAAAAATCCGCAGATAAAGAGATTGCTTTTAGGTAAATCCGGCTACGAGAAAGGAAAAAAAGGAAAAGGAAGTTGTTAATTTCCCCTTCCTTTCTATGGAACTCAAGAACCCAGGCAGAATTTTGAAGAGGCAAGGAGAGGGTCCCGGCCCCTCTAAATGTTTGGCTATAAATAATAGTAGAACTTTTAAGAGTTATTTACTTATTAAAACAAGCTTTTACGTAATTCAGTTCTTGTTAAGTAAGTTGATTGATATCTAGTTTTATATGCATGATCATATACTGAAGAGCCAGTAGGTTTTTTGAAGTTTTCAACAAAGTTATGCATTGATAATATTTATCTTTTAACATAAACTTTTTTTCTTTTGTAATTTTGTGCGACGAATTCATTTTTCTAAATTTCGGTTATCAATATAAGGTTGTTGAAATTTTTTCATGTTTTTTTGTTTTTAAATTCCTAGAAAAGGGAATGATTTTTCTTGTTTTTTTTTTCTAAATTTTTTAGAGAATAGTTGAGAATTTTGAAAACCTGTTTAAATGGGAGTTATATTTTCCCTTTTAAAAATAGAGAATATTAAAATGTGATTTTTTGTTTTTCTATTTAAAATTAGCAAAATGAGAATTTCTTTTTTTTTGAAAAATATTGAAAAAAAGTGCGACTAAACAAGTTTTCAGTTTTTTCATTTTCAAATGAAAAATTTCCTGAAAAAATGAGATATTTTTCCCCAACTAAACACACCCTAAGGTTTCCAAATTTCAAGTTCGGGACTTCGAACGCACTTAGTTGCAATATTCTTGCTTTATCAAACTGTTCATCTTTGTTTCATATGTGACTGGAATTTTTTTATGTACAAACAACACTTAAAATATTTAGCGATTTTGGCCCTCGCATAAAAAACACTCAAGTTCCGCCACTAATCTCATGAACACAAAAGAAGAAGCTATTTACTCTTCTTTACCCTCCTTTTTAACCCCCTCTCTTCGTTACCCCTTCCCTTCTTTCCTATACTAAGGAACAGATTAGTGATGCTAGTTGTATAAATTCCATTTGTATGAATTTTCAACGTATGATTTTTGGTTCTAAGTTGTTTTTATTCGTTAGTTAAGGTTAATAAACTCTTTATCCATACTAAAGTTATTTGATGTTTTTGAGAAATGCCTCACTTTCATCCATTGCTTATTATATCGAGATTAGTTTAGAAAAGTTGGAAAAGATTAAAATGGAAAGAAATACAAAAGTTAAACAAAAAAAATATCATATATGGCAAAGATAATTTTGCTTTTGATGCTCCGTTCTTTCGCAGATTTTATCCCACTAAAAATGTCACACACAACTTTCGGAATTAGCGATCCTGCATCAGTTTCCCCCCTAGTGAGATCAACATGGAGAGTACCATTGTAAGTCATTTGTCTCAACCATAGACTAGCATATTTAAGCTTGTAAATTTATGCCATGTGTAATAAATCATCGGGCTACATTACTAAACATTTTTTTTTGCTTTACACATGCAGCCGATTATGTCAAGAACATATAATTGGCTAGGGAGGCTCAGAAACAAAGCATGCAGAATAATTACCACTGTAATTTGTATTATCGTATTATTTCTTACGGGATACTTTATACTTGCAAATTTTGTTTGGGATATGGGGGGTTTCATGTAAAAGACGTCGGCATGCATGCCATGTATGTCGACCTAAATATAGATTCCCAAAGTTTCGCAAAGCTAGGGGGACAACACTAACCTCCTTATGAGTTTTAGACTGTCGGGGTACATTAAAATGCCACAATTGGGGCAATTTAGCATGGCTGCCATTGTCACTACTAAGATTAATCAAGCTCTTAGAGCCTCGACCAAGAGCTCGCTTCAAATACCTGGGAATGAGCAACAGCCGGTCGTAGTGACATTGGAGCCATCTCAAACTCAGAACTACAGATTCTTAAGAAGATGCTAAACGAAGAAAAATTATGGATACGAGTCACTGGTGATTTCAATTGGCAACTTGAGAGTCAATTTCCAGTTTTTAGACATACACGGAGAAAACTATGTTGTGGGTATTAAAAATATTCGTATTCGGGTATCCGAAAATTTGATCAGTATATTTCAAAAAGTTAGAGTTATATGAAATTTAAGTTTTGAAAGTCATATAAAAGTTTTTCCAAAATTATAGATATTTGAATATTCAGATATATAAAACTGTTATCCGAAATTTCGGATATCTGAATTAAAAAAATAGTTAAAATAACCGGTCTAACATAAAAAGCATCATCACAAATTTCGGATATCCCAATTTATGATATAACTAGTTATTGACAAGTCCTTTAATTTTTTTAAATTAACAACAAAAATATTTTATCAAAACATCTAGTTTCAAATTTTCGCTTTAAAGCTCAAAAAGCATAAGACAACTTTGATCACATTGTAATACTCTTCTTTTATAAAAAGAAGAATCTATATTGGTTAAATACTCCATTCATAAGTTTCTATGGGTACTATATTTCAAGAATAAAGTTTCCATAATGCGTATATGCAGTACTAGCTAGTTTTAAAGCTCATCCGATCCTCAGCCACCTTTGCCATTTGTTATCCAAATAAAAACGTGTGTATTCTGGTTCTCCCTCGGTTAAACTATATAGATATTGTTACTCCGTTTGTATATATATGAATCTTTGCTATAACTCGTTTTATTTGTGTGTTTTCATTGTTTCTTGTGGTTACCACAAATCTAGCATGACTTATGATAACTTGATGTTCAAATTAGATATGGAGTTGCGTGTAGACGATGACTATGAATTCATGCATGCATGCTTTCATAAAACTAATGTTTCATTACATATATTTGAATCCTATTTGTTAGTGTTGGGCCAATTAAGTACCCAATTGTCTCTGCCTAGATTTAAACTGAAATTAGGCTAAGTATAAAAGACCCGTTGAGTGCAAAGCGTCAGAGAGTAATGAAGACCCGCTGAGTGCAAAGCATCAGAGGGTAATGAAGACCCGCTGAGTGCAAAGCATCAGGGGGTAATGAAGACCCACTGAGTGCAAAGCATCAGAGGGTAATGAAGAGCCGCTGTGTACAAAGCATCAGCAGACGATGAAGACCAGCTGAGTGCAAAGCAATGATTAAAGGACTCGCTGATGGAAAAGCCTCAGCGAGTAACCTCGGAGATATTCAAGTCAAATACATCGTCAAGGAAATCGAAGATTACTTGAAGACATACTCGTCATCTGAGATGAATATCAGATGGTATGTAGAGGGAATAATCTGAAGGTTTTAAGCAGAGTCAAGGGTGTCAATACCCTGATGATCCTATTACCCTTGAATAAGAGAGAGTGAAACTTAAGCGTGCCTCAAAGAGTTTAGGCGGGAAATTCTATAAAGTTAAAGTTGGGGTCAAATAACTTTATAGAATAAACAAATACTAAAGTATGGGTTAGTGGAAGTATGAAGAATGTTTTTAGGAGAATGT